>JARYGA010023474.1:0-30885 GCA_030545235.1 Helianthus tuberosus
TCTTAACTCTTTCTTTTGATCAGCCTTTTCTTGGTTTAGGTCTTGTGCAAACCCTTCTATCTGCTTTACTTTTGTGAGGTAGAACTCCAGTCTTTTAGCAATGCCATCTTCGCTTAACTTTTCTTTTTCACTATCAACCTTGGCTTTTACATTGGCCTGCTTTGCCTTGAGTTTTAGGTAATCATCCATATCCTCTGGTGGCATGTAGCCTATGAGTGAGGAGAATCTTCTTTTTGAAGGATCCTCTTCTGTATAGAATTGCCTCATCTCATTTTTGATGGCTTCAAGTTCCAATGGATATTTTGCAGCATTAGGATCATGTATACCCTCATCAGCAGTGATTGGCTTTCTTATTCTGTTGAAGAGCTTTGGTTGTGATGTAGAAAAGGTGAGAGCAGTGGTGGATGACTGACTAACAGCTGTTGAAACAACTGGTGTCTCAACATCTGCTATCATTACAACTGCTGATATGTCAGCAGTTGTCTTCTGCTTTTGAGCAGGGGATGGAAGTGGTGATGTTGGTGGTGATGGTGGTGAATCATCATCTGATATGAGATTTCTTCTCCTTTTTAATGAAGAAGAAGCAGATGATGTTTTGGGTGGATCAGTGGTTTGTGGCAGTGATTGACTGACAGTGGTTGAAACAACTTGTGTTTCAATCATTGTTGTCATTACAACAGATGTTGTAACATCTGTTGTCTTCTGTTTTATGACAGGAGGCAGTGGTGATGGTATGATTGTAGATGATGATGGTGGAGCAGTAGTTGTAGTGGTGTGTGATAGAGTGGTGTGTGTTGAAGGTGTGTGTGTTGATGAGATGGCAGCTGTTTGGCTACTGACAGCAGTTTTTGAAACTACTGCTGTATCAGCTGTTTGGCTAACAGGTTTTGAGACCTGTTTTTCTTTTTCTTTTTCTTTTTCTTTTTCAGGTTCAATATGAAGGCCATGTTCAATTCCCTTCTTCTTCATTTGCTTCAATATCTCCCCCTTTTTGGCATTATCTGCAAGGGGGTCATCAAAGAATAGTAAAGTTGAAGGAGCCTTGCTCGTGGCAATTTGGATACTGGCCTTAATAGCCTTGATATCTGCTTGAGTATCCTTGAACCTTGATTCCATCATGTTAGACAACATTTGTACTTGAATGGCATGCTTTTTGTCAGCCATAAGTTGCTGTGCTTCAAGCATTGGTTGAAAAATATTCCAAAGCTCATTTGCAGCAGGTGCTTGTTGTGGAGCAGATGCTTGAGCAGGAACAGCAGAGGATTGTGCTTTCTGAGCTTTTAAAATCTCTTGCACCATCTCCTTTATTTCAGAAACTGATTCTTCAAGTTTTTCCACTCTGCCCGTCAATTCCTGATATCTTGAATCATCACCCATTTTACTGGGATCATCTGAATCCCCACCTGTGGTGGTTATATCAATGTGTGACTTAGGAACAGAGTCCCAAAAATCACCCATTGATGCCCCTTGTTCTTGGTACTGGGGACTTCTCTCTTCAGCACTCGATAAACCTTTGATGGTACCAGTGGTTAGATCTAACTCACTGGTGGTCACCGAAGTTGCTATGGAAGAGATTGCCTTCAAGGGAGTCTTACTTATGAAACAACTGTCCAACTGAGGATCTGTTGATCCACCAGTTGTAGTTGCTGCTCCACTTGAACTACTGACAGGAGTTACTTGTAACTCCTGCAGTGTAACCTCCTCAACTGTTGCTGGGATAGCAGAGGTATAAGCATCAGACCCAGTCACTTGTGGATGTATACTCTCAGTGATAGGTGATAGAGAGGAACTGGTTTGTGTCTGTGCAATAGCAGCTGCATGCAACAGAGGTAGCATGGATTGTGGCATTATTATTGGTGAGGGGATGGGGGTTGAAAGAGACATGTCCTTGGGATCAGGACTGAGGAAGATGGATCCAAGTGGATTCAGAGCTTCATATTGTGGTGTCCTTGTGCTTACAACCTGATCCTTTTGTGAGGATGCAGGAGGAATTTCGGTTATGGGTTGAGATCTTTCTTCCAACTGCTGTGAGGAAGTAGCAGCAGTGGTTTGTGGTGACTTTTGTGTTGTCACAGGCATTTCCTCTGGGATCTCATCTTCCAGAGTTGCCTTTGTTTTGGGATTGGTGGGTTTTCTGGATGTTTTCTTTTTGGTCTTTTTAGTGGTGGCAGGTGTGGGTTTCAAAGCAGTGGGAGTGCTGCTCTGATCACCTGGAGCAGTGGGCTCAACAGCTGATACCTGAGGAGCAGTTGTAACCGCTAAAATCTGCTCAGGTACCCCTGCTTTTGTTTTTATTGGTGCCATCATCCTTGAAAATGTTTCTTTTGTTATGCTTTTTATTTGACAATGAACACCTTGTTTGAGCAACTTTACATTTTTCTTTTCAAATTTTTGTTCAAAATAATAACTCAAAAATCTTGGAAAAAGTAAAAATGCTTTACTTTCAACGTTTTTCACCATGTCATTGAAAATCTCCTGGGAGTAGTTATAGTCTTTATTATTCAAAATAGCGTAACCCAGGCTTTGAATTTTCAATGGTATTTCGTTGAAAGATGTTGTTTTATTTAAAGCACACATCAAGAGTGTGTGAAATAAAAACCTGGGTGCAGATGGAAAATAACTCTTTTGTAGGGTATCTACCTTTGGTTCTTCTGCATAACCCCTTTTCAGAAAATCAGCTTTTAACTCGTTTTTGTCAAAAGAGGTTTTACCGTTCTGATCGTCGAGTATGAAGACTTCTGATATCGATTTTGGTGTGATTTTGATCGCTTTTCCCTGTATCGAGGAGTTAATGGCTATGACTTTTCCGTCTTGTTTTTCAAGCGTCGCCTTTTTCCAAAACTCTCTCTGGGTTTGCAGATATATGGGAGCATTCACCGTCAACAAAGTTTTGTACTTTGATCCAGTTATTGCATCAATGATGGAGTCGAAGGTGTGGTTGTCTTTGGGTTTTGTGAGTAAACCCAAATAATTGTGAGATTGTTTGAATGGTATTTCGATGGGTTCTTCGGCCGTTTGAGCGACCTCTTTGGAAGGTGATGGTGATTTAGGTTTTGATTTTGATTTTGTCATTTTTGCGGAGAAGAACGAAGGAGGATTTTGGAGATTTTGAGAAGAAGGGTTGGAAACTGCTATGAGAAGAGAATTTTTGGAATTCAATTCGACAGTGTAAAACCCTGTTTGGGGGTTTAGGGCAGGGTTTTATTTTTAAAAAAAATGATCGCTGATGTGGCAGCGGTTATTTCGATCTGAGGGCTAAAAACTGACCACGTGTCAAACACTGATGAGACGGATGAAGTATGTAGAACAGTTGTTTTAAGAGCCACTGATGTATCAAGCATCAGTAGTTACAACGGTAAAAATTATGGGCAGTGGATGATTTTTACTATCAGTGGATAGCATATCAGTGGATAAGACACTGATTTTGAGCATCAGTGCTTTTCAAGAAAATGAGGGATCAGTGGTTAACTTTCAGCAGTGGACAGTGTTTAGAGATCAGACGTTGGAACAAAACAGTGGTTAGGGTAAATGGTATAGATCTTAAAGGACAGGTGTTTCAGCAACAGTTTTGAGGATTTTCATTCAAGGTTTTGCCACATGTCAATTTTGAAGGACAGTGGTTTAGTACCCCAGATGAATGAGAACTTTTTGCTAAGACAACTCATTTTCGTTAAATATTCAATTAACACATGAGTACCCTAGTATTTTAAGCACAGTTTGCAATCAACCTTTGATAAAAAATTTAGGAGCAAACCTGAGTATGACATGATCATGACATATGTACCATTTCCTTTTGACCCATTTATGAGGACACTAATACCATAAAAATGAGGTATTACATCCTGACAGGAGCTGAAACTATTGCCAACAAAAACAAGCATAAGTTCCAAATATATTATTCCAAAAAAAATGAATAATATATCCTGGTTATTTGAGAAAATCCTTTGAACAACAAAAAATAGTTAAAGGATTTTTCTGAGAATAGTGTCAAAAAGGATCTGGCATAATTTCAATAGAGTTTATAATCATATCATTCATAAGTTTTTGAAAATGGTCAGTGGTCACCAGTGAAAAGAAACTTTTGGATACATTTTGACCACTGTTTGGAACCAATTTTTTTTTTTTTTTTTTTGACAATTGATTGCATACTTGAGGACACATGGAGAAATTTTTTTTGAACATTAGTCTAGTCCTCTTTGGAGTTCATTTACTGGAATCAAAACCTTTTTCTGAACAGATAAATGCACATAGTTGCTTAATCACCATTATTACCCTAAACTTTGACTCATAAGTGTTTTATGTTTATACTCTTTTCTTTTGACTACAAAAGTTTTGAGATAAACACACTTCTGAGTTTTTGTGAATTTTCTTAATGTATTTTAACATAGTTGATTTTGTCCTTTTGAAGAACTCAACCTGTTTTCAACACATAAGATCTGAATGACTAAACTTTCAATTCCCTCTTTATAGAAAAACAAAACACTAATGTCTTATGAATCATAGGTTTTGTTGATCTGAGGTTCATACTTTAGCATTTAATGAAAACATCACAAATATCAAAACAACAGTTGAGATCAATATCGAAAAATATAGATCAATCCCGTAATTTAACAGACATGTTTATAGATCTGAAAACTATGAGTGACTTCTGCATGATATCACTTGTTGTGTGAAATTTGTGTGTCATATGACATCTTGGTTGATTTACAGAGTTTTTGAATAACCATTTTGAACATGATTCACACAGTACTCTGTTTTTCAACTAAATACAACCAACCTTAGTATCAATGAATTTTGAGCCGAACTGTTATGTCAAATTGATTGTTAGATCGAATTTGACTGTCCAGGCTCTGATACCAATTGTTAGAATCTGAGGCTCTCATGATAGTGTTTGTTTGTTTAAAATGAATAATTAATGAATATGAAAACATGTTAGGTGCAGCGGAAGTGAAAACAAACTCTGTAAACACAATCAAAGGTGATAATAGTTTGATAAACAATTGCTTCTCATAGAGTCGAATGATTTACAAATCAAAGCAAAAGATTACAGATATGCTTACAAACTATACTCCCCCTCAGCCGGATGCCCCAAGGTTGGTTGCACACAAGATGAAAGGATTAGACATGAGGAGAAGAACCCACTCAGTCAATCAAATGTAACAGTACAGGGTACTGTTACATTTATAGGCAAACCAAACCACTGAGGAATCTTAGCTGACGTCACCATGAAAGCGACGTCTAACAGCCTAACAACCTGTAGCACTGTCCTTATACAAACTACTGATGTCTAACAACTGATTGTAAATAAGATACAAAATATGAGGAAACAACTGCTTCACGTTCCACTGTTGTAGCCTAAGCACTGATGCTTAACAACAACATCAGTGCTTTCTTTAAAGGTGATCAGTCCTTGAATGAGCAATGTTTGTGTCTTCAGCAGCACTTAAGAGACAGCAGTAGATAGAGCAACAGAGTTTGTCTTCAGCAGTCTTTAGGATCATATCAGCAGTTGAAAGGGCAGCAGCAGTTGATTATGAGCAGCAGATAGAGACCATCAGATGTTATAACTCACTTTCAAGGGGAGAGCAAAGTGTAAACTACTGTTTATTGTGAATCCTCTGTTGTGACCTGGTTTTGGCTTTACATTATCTGTTCCTTTGTTAGGGTTCAATCCCAACAGTCCTCAGTGTGAATGGAAAACCAAGTAAAAAAATAAGAATAAAAATAAACAACAAAAACATGGAACAAACTCGCCTGGTGGAAGTGCGTAGTATTCAGATGTCAAGTTCCATGCCCACAACCGTATAGCATTTCATTCGCGGTCGTATATAAATATACTGGGGTTGCCTTCTACATATTAATCGAGCTCAAAATCACCGCCAGAATGGAGATTGAGTATGGGCGGTCCAGTCCAAACCTGCACAATAAAAAACAAACAAACCCCAAGCATAATATCGACTAAAAAAGATTTAAATATAAAAAAAACCGACTTATAATACAAACTCTACAACTCGTGTGAATTCCCGAGTACCATCCCCATACTTATTTCTCAATTAGGAGGCTTCTTCTTTATCCAACCTCGGTCTAACCCGTTTAGTTTCAATTGATTATCATTATTTATTAAAAGAACAAGTTTTAAAGTAACAATTTTATTAGAAAGTCTAAACGGGTCAAATCACCAAAATTTAAACTTACCTGGATCAAATCTGATACGATGCATGTAACGAGGAAGATGGTTGTCTCTGCACTTTAGTGTTGACTTGCGATTCCTTTTGTACCATCTTTGTATCCTCAAACTATGTCGATCCAAGTGTCTTCGTATCTTCTCCCGTGTTGGTAACTGTGGTGGCGATCCATCTTCTAAGTTCTCCATGGGTCGGCTATCAAACTCCTCAGCCACTTTCTCTTCTTCTTCGTTTGGTATTTGTTTGATCTCCATGGCTGGTTCACCTTCAAGTAATTTCTCTAAACAGGCAAGATCACCGACCGGGTCAAATTCTACTTCTTCATATTCAAGAGTTGGCAAACCTACTAACTCATCACCGAACTTCTACTCCCAAGATAGTACATGCACCTCAATTTTCGCATCTTCCATCTTGTCTAGTGGCTCACTAGTTTCTACGTCTCTAGGGGACGTGGTGTAGTCAGGCATCTCTAATTCCATCTCTTCTACAACTCCCACATCATCTTCACTCCAGATGTCATCATCAATGGGTTCAGGACCGTAATACCATCTCGTGGAATACCAATGGAGTTTCACGTCTTGTTGAACTGGAGGTGGGACTGATTCGTCCATTATCGTATCCAATTCTCTATCTGACAACTCTGGATCACTGGTAGGATCCTCTTCAACCTCTTCTTCCTCAACTCCTTCTTCTTCCATCTCTACCTCATCAGCTTCACCAATACCCTCAGCATCCTCCAATGATGTCTCCATATTGGTAACCTCGGTGGCATCTATCGACTCGTCATTTATGCATCGATTTAAATCCCAGTCAGCATCGCCGGCCCAGTGTGTACCCTGTGTAAACAAAGGCATTAACCATCGAAAAGCGACCGAACAATCTTCATACCTGTGTGGTCCACCGCAGCCCTGATACAGTGGATCCACGTGCTGATTCATGTTCTTCTTCATCATTTGATCTAATACCTTGTGCATTTGCTCAAGAAAAGCAAGCATTTTGGGAAACCTCGGATCTCCTTGGTCTCGTGCTATTTGCTTTATCTAAGTGAAGATTTGACAAGATTCCACGAATGCCGGAACATAAGATAGGTACTCGATTTCGTCGCATGATTGATATGGTAAAGGATAGGAATTCTGATATGGATGTGGCTGCGAATATGAGTTAGAAGAGTAACCTGTGGAATACCCCCGATGAATTTGGACAATATTTGGTGTAATGGGGTCCTTCATAAATCGAGCACATGATAAAAGTATATAAAATAAAACTAACTAACTAAAAAAATATTTACAAAAACGACTAGACACACTACTACTAGACACAAACCCTACGACTCAAACTACAACAAACTACAAATAAGACCAATTAAACAAATAAGATCAGTCAAAGCTAATAACGCAGTCGCCTAAATGTCCCCTACAACGGCGTCAAAAACTTGATGTACAAAATGCGGTATGTGAAAACTAACCTAATCTAGACACTCTAGTTTTAAATTTATAAACTAAGACTCTCTACATACTAGACCACTGACAGGAAAGTGTACCTATCGTACGTAGTAAAGCCTAATGAAGTCCGAGTATCGAACCCTCAAGACACTAGTGACGCGAACTAGACTCTGACTCAACTAATTACTTAACTGGATTATTTGATTGTTTTGAGGTTTTGGGGGTGTAATTAACTAAATTAGTAATCTAATTAAACTAACGGGAACTAAGACAGACTGAGACGTAAGCTAAAGGCTACTAAAGTGAAATCAAGGATGATTGGAAAGTAGGTTACCTAGGCAAGAATCCCTAGACTCATGATTAAAATCCTAACCTGGGTTTCAAATGAAGACTCTGTCTAACCCGATAAACCCCTGGAAGGTAAATCGAATAAAAGAGTATGACACGTGAGGAGTGCTAAAATGGACTGACTCGAGTTATCGACCAGCAAGTTCGACAACTATCAGGTATAGAGGAATTTATGTACTAAAACCCTCAAGTTATGAAGCTGAAATAACTAAGAACACTGAAACCCCAGGAAACTCTAGACGCGAATAAATAGATGAATCCGAGCTATCGGCCACCCAAACTATCAAACAACGCCTAGCTAATAACCTAGCAATTCTAGATTAGATTTCTCACCTCTAGAAGAGATTGCACGTTTTAATTAATTGGTTTTAATAATTATAAAACTTGAATTAGATTTCTCACCTTCAAGGTCTAGACTGAAAGATTAACAATCTAGATTGACTCTGGCTCTAAATGTGAATGCATTATGTCTATTGCTTCCGTCAATCATGTTCATAGTTTTCAATGTTTTGAGTCGTAGTTGATTGTATAGGTGTATAGGTTAGAAAAGACAAGTTTGGAATGTTGGTGCACATTCGTACGAATGAGCAATTCGTACGAATGGGGTCCTATTCGTCCCAAGGTGCCATTCGCATGTAATCACCATTTTTCCCAGTCAGTTCTTGCGAATAGGATGCACCTATAAATAGGAAGTCAAGTCTTGTCATTTGTAGAACTTTTGAACTTGAGAGGGGAAACTCTGTGCATTTGGTTTCGTGGGTCTGTAACTTCAAATCATCAATAGAAACCAATTTAATTAGCTTGTTCTTGGGCATGTCACCTCATACTCGGATTCCGCACGAGATATGGAATCTTATTAGCTGGTTGGAGCATTTGGGAGCACCGAAACGGTCCTCACAAGTGGTATCAGAGCTTGGAGACCGGTTTCGAGGACTTAGAACACAAGACACAAGCAGAATCGAGCTGAT
The DNA here is from genome assembly GCA_030545235.1 of Helianthus tuberosus. NCBI lineage: Eukaryota > Viridiplantae > Streptophyta > Magnoliopsida > Asterales > Asteraceae > Helianthus > Helianthus tuberosus. Next base: position 8,944 of record JARYGA010023474.1, read on the forward strand.
TTGAATCTGATCTCCTTATCTTTCTATTGATTTTTCTTTTACACGTCTTCTTTCTACTTAAAACGCAAAATTAACGTCGAATCCATGGACAAAATTTCCTGATTTCCAGATATATTGTGCGAAAACAAAACTTAATCAATCCTGGAAAAAATCAGATCAAAATTCAAACTAATTCAAAGAAAATTCTTGGAAAAACCATGAAAAACGTAACTTGAGTTTCGCGATTCGTTCGAATTTGTCAAAACACATTCGTACGAAAGTGATTAAAAAGTGTTTCTTGAAAAAGATTGTCACATTCGCGTGAAACGAACAAGTCCAGTTCGTACGGGAGTGTTTGTTGACCAGTTCATACGAAGTGAAATTCTCATTCTTACGAAAGGAGTGTATTTCATTGTTTTCAAATTTGTTTGATCGTGTGTTGATTTTTGCAGGTGTTGAACATGGATTCTGAATTTTATAATGCCTTTGCAACAATGCCAGATTGGGTGGCTCAGGATTGAAGATTTGAAAACGAACATGATACGTCATCTAAACCACCTAGGTTAATGAACTTAGATGATTATAGAAAATGGGAAGAGTGGTCTGCTGATTGGGTTCAAGCATACAATATGCAGTGTTGGTATGCAATCTTTGTCACACCCACTTTTCCCTACTTGTACTTATCATCACCCGGTGGGTATCGCATGCCGGTTCTGTGTTCATTGCAATATGTACAGCCACTTCACCGCAAACTACTATACTGGTCCACGTCAAGCCCCAGCTCCAACCCAAGGTCAAGCTCCTGCTCAATAAGCTCTACTTCCTGCTCCTCAAGGCCAACAAGCGGCTCCTGCACCCGCGATCCATGCTAGAGCTTGCTTTGCGTGTGGTGATCCCAACCACTTCGCAAACATGTGCCCCAATCGAGTGGTGAAGCAAGAGCCACAACAGCAGCAGCCCCAGCAGCAGCCTCAGCAGCAGCAGCAGCAATAGCCAGCAGCCCGCGGACGTGCTTTCAACATCAACGCCCGCCATGCTCAAGCAGACAACAATGTGGTCAATGGCACATTCCTTGTGAATGGTATATATGCTTCATGTTTGTTTGATACTAGAGCAGATAACTGTTTTGCATCGTTTGAATTCAAAAAGCTCCTTAATCGTAAGTGCGCCCATCTCTCATCGACGTTCGATGTTGAAGTTGCCACCGGAAGGACCGTCGCTATCAATTCTGTTCTACGTGATTGTACGCTTGAACTCAACAATCACGTCTTCCCTATCGACCTTATTCCGATGCATCTCGATAGTTTTGACATCATAGTAGGCATGGATTTTCTTCGCGAAAATCATGCTGAAGTTGTTTGCTTCGATAAGATGATTCGTTTCTCGCTCGCTAATGGTGATCAACTTTGTGTGTATGGCGAAACTCCTTCGAAAGGTCTCAAGCTCATGTCATGTGTCCAAGCAAGCAAGTGTCTCCGCAAGGAATACAAAGGTTAGTAGTGGAGAAGGAAAAGAAAGGAAACACAGGAGTGAAAGACGTTCCCATGGTTTGTGAATTCCCTAACGTATTTCCTGATGATTTACCTGGGTTACCTCCCACTCATGATATCGATTTTCGAATCGACCTCATCCCTGGAGCAAACCCTATTTCTAAAGCAACTTATCGTCTCGCTCCTTCTGAAATGCACGAACTCTCGAGTCAGCTCCAGGAACTACTTGATAAAGGCTTTATTCGCCCTAGCACTTCTCCTTGGGGCGCGCCTGTCCTTTTCATCAAAAAGAAGGATGGATCGTTCCGGATGTGCATCGACAATAGGGAGTTGAATAGGCTGACGATCAAGAATCGCTGTCCCTTGCCTCGAATTGATGATTTGTTTGATCAGTTACAAGGTGCTACATGCTTCTCGAAGATCGATCTTCGCTCAGGCTATCACCAATTACGCATTCAAGAGGATGATATTCCCAAAACCGCTTTTCAAACCCGCTATGGTCCTTACGAGTTTGTTGTCATGCCTTTTGGTTTGACTAACGCTCCCGCAGTTTTCATGATTCTAATGAATCGAGTGTGCAAACCCTTTCTTGACCGCTTCGTCATCGTGTTCATCGATGATATCCTGATCTATTCCAAGTCAAAAGCCAAACCTTCGCAGCATCTATGTTTGGTTCTTGAGTTACTCCATGGAAACCGTCTCTATTCCAAGTTCTCCAAGTGTGAATTTTGACTGGAGGAGGTCCAATTCCTGGGTCACATTGTCAATAGTCAAGGAATTCATGTCGATCCCGCAAAGGTCGAGGCCGTTAAGAGTTGGGTTACACCCAAGAACCCGTCTGAAGTCCGTTCTTTTCTCAGACTGGCAGGCTATTATCGCCGACTTATCGAAGGTTTCTCTAAAATCGTTGTGCCGCTTACCTCTCTTACACATAAGGATAAACCTTTTGTTTGGGGGAACTAATTAGGAGGAAGCCTTTCAAACTCTCAAATCTATGCTTTGCAATGCTCCCGTGCTCTCACTGCCCGACGGAAACGATGATTTCGTAGTTTAATTCGATGCCTCGAACCTTGGTCTTGGTTGAGTTCTCATGCAGCGAGACAAGGTTATAGCGTACGCCTCTCGACAGCTCAAGATCCACGAGAAGAATTATACAACCCACGACCTCGAGCTCGGTGTAGTTATTTTTGCGTTAAAGATTTGGCGACACTACCTTTATGGTACCAAGTGTACGATCTTCACTGATCATAGGAGCCTACAACACATCTTTAACCAGAAAGAACTGAACATGCGCCAACGCCGATGGGTTAAACTACTCAACGATTATGACTGTGAGATCTGTTACCATCCAGGCAAAGCAAACGTCGTTGCCGATGCTTTCAGTCGACGAAGCTATTTGCATAGCGTTCGTAATTCTCAAGCCCAGTTTAATCTCGAAGCTCTCATCCGCGATGCGCAGCATGCTTGTTTTACCGAACGAACTTTGAAGAAAGAAAGGATTCTAAACGATGGCGCCCAATTCAAGAATAAATCGAATGGTATCTTTCATTATTTGGACCGAATTTGGATTCCCAAGCGTACGAATTTGCGACAACTTCTGATGGACGAAGCCCACAAATCTCGGTATTCTATTCATCCTGGTGCTGACAAGATGTACCAGGACATGCGCTACAAGTACTGGTGGCCGGGCATGAAGAAGGATATTGCTATCTATGTTTCGAAATGCCTGACTTGTTCCAAAGTTAAGGCTGAGCATCAACGTCCCTCTGGCTTACTCGTACAACCCGAGATCCCGATGAGGAAATGGGAGAGTATAGTTATGGATTTTATAACGAAACTCCCGCGTACTCAATCAGGTCATGACAACATCTGGGTTGTCTTTGACCGTTTGACCAAATCAGCTCACTTCCAGCCGATAGGAGAAGACTTTAAGGTAGAAAAATTAGCCCGAATCTACACCGACGAGATCATTTGTCGACACGGGATGCCTCGTGACATCATCTCTGCCGTGATGGTCGGTTTACCTTGCGTCTTTGGGAAATGTTTCAATCTGCTCTCGGTACTACACTTAATCTAAGTACCGCTTTCCATCCCCAAACCAACGGTCAGACTGAAAGAACTATTCACACCCTTGAAGACATGCTTCGCTCGTGTGTTATAGATTTCGGTGGTAATTGGGACGCGCACTTACCTTTGGTCGAATTCTCGTACAATAACAGTTATCATTCTAGCATACAAATGGCACTATTTAAGGCATTATATGGAAGGAAATGTTGATCGCCTATTGTATGGCACGAGATCGGAGACGCGCAAATTACCGGTCCTGAGCTGTTGCAAGAAACGACTGACAAAATCCTCCAAATATTAGACAATCTGCTGAAAGCTCGGAGTTGTCGGAAAAGTTACGCCGATAGACGCCGCAAGCCCCTTGAATTTGACGTTGGCGATCACGTACTCCTAAAGGTTGTACCTTGGAAGGGGTTGATCAGATTCAGCAAGAAGGGAAAGCTCGCGCCTCGATATGTGGGACCCTTTAAAATTTTGGAAAGGATTGGAAATGTGGACTACAGACTCGAACTACCGGAGGAACTTAGTAATGTCCACCCGACTTTCCACGTTTCAAACCTCAGAAAGTGCTTAGCCGACTAGGAATTACATGTCCCTTTCAAAGATTTACAAGTGGACGAAACATTACACTTCGTGGAAAAGTCTGTCGAGATCATGGGACGAGAAACCAAGGTGCTCAGACGCTCACGCATTCCCATTGTGAAGGTTCGCTGGGAAGGCAAACGCGGCGCCGAGTTCACCTGGGAACTCGAAAGTGACATGAAGGCGAAGTACCCACAACTGTTTGTTACGCCTACTTCTTAAATTTCGGGATAAAATTTCCTAAAGTAGGGGAGGTTGTAACAACCCACTTTTTGAAAGTCAAAGTACAAGTCAAAGTCAAAATCAAAGGAAGAAAAGATTGCTAATTGCGATCTGTCACTCCTTGCTTAACTATTGATTGTACATTAACGGCTTGTAATCGAATTCTATTATTTATTTGTTTTAGTTGTATTATGTGGAGTATCTATTAATAATCGAGGTTTAATCGCATGTTTAATTGTTAATCGACTTATCGCTAACCGCACCGCTATCGCATTCGCAACCCGAAATATGTGGTCTGGATATTGTTTTACGTATGTGTGCTATTATGTGTTATTTGTGCATGTTATGTTTATGTTGAGGTGTTTAATCTCAATCACAATCGCAACTCTATCGAAACGCAATCTAATCGCAAACGCTAAACGCAAGTTATTTGTAGTGATTGTATGTTAGATATAGTAGTTAGGTTATTTGTGTAACTAATGGGTAATACTATCGCATCGCTCACTCGAATTGCAATGCTCAACACGCAAAACGAAACGCCAAAACTCAACTCGTCGGACATTTGGATCGAATGGCCAACCGATCAAATGGCCATCTGATCGGATTGCCATCCGATCGAGGCGCTATCTGATCGGTGCCATCCTATCCGACCCATGCCCCTCCTTTCTATTTTTGGCAACCTATAAATACCCCTCCAGTCACATCACAAGTGATGTGACAGCTCTCTCATTCGACCAGCTCGCTCAAGCCCTATTTTCTCTCTATTCTTGTAAGTTTTCAACTCAAATCTTGTACTTCTATGATCTACACGCACTCCTTCATCATTTTCACCTTTGAATCTTAAATTTTAACAGTGAAATCAACGGATTTGAGGTGTTTAAGGATGACGTCATCATGGAGTTCTTATGAACTTCAAGATTTGGCTTCATTCCACCAAGAACAACTCAGATCTGAAGGATTTCCACATGATTTCACAACGATTTCGCATAGATCTAAACATTTTCAAAGTTAAAAGGATTGAAAGATGGAACCAACAAATATATTATCGAACCAATCAAAACCAACACGCAAATAATTAGAATCGGTTTTCTAAGTTATTACATGTAAATCAACACATTCGCTCAAAACCAAAAGTTAATCAATTAAACAATTTGTCTAGTTCATCAACCTAAGCAACCATAATTAGTTTAGCTACTCATAGTCGTAATATATAAACAAGTTTTAAGCGATAAATAAGTTATGTTCAATAGTCTAGAAAACACAAAGTAATCGAAACCAAAAACTGACACATTTATGAACTGAACCCGAATCTTGAACCGTAGCCTTTTATCTTGATATGTAGACACCCTCTTCCCCAAGAATCGTCCCTTCGGCACTTTCTGCTCGTAACAGCCGCCTCCCTTATTCCACCGTTCTATTATCTATAAATACAAATAAATATTATTGGGTGTCTAATGCCTCTTTTCACGATGTGGGCTTTTTGAGAGTTTTTAAATGCTAAAGTGGGTTGTGCTCCACGAAATAATAGCCCAAGTGGGTTTCCCCTTTATTAGGTATACGGTTTTCATGGGGTGGGCCCATGAGTACAAGAACATGCGGATCTCCCAACATTTTGGAGATTTGGTAATTACGCCATTCGTATCTTGCATTAGAATATTTTGGAACAGATCGTGTTATATTATTTACACTTAATGATTTGATCGACCCAGGTTGACCGGGCCGGGTCGTACCTCAACATGTCCCCCAGCCCGATGTTATGCAAATTATGTGTTAGGCCTTTTTGTCAGGATCTGTTCGTCACGAACGTGGATGAATCGACCTCGATCAATGTGCGGAATCCATGGATCAAGTCACAGAATTACAACAGAGTATTCAACGTTTAACACCGTCTGATCTTTCTATTAAGATGATATGAAAGTACAAGAGCCAGTAGAGAGTCAGACTGGACAGAGTTTGCCAAAGTTCCAAAAGTTACTAATACTAACCCAAGTTGGGTATTTATAGGCAGACTTAGGGATGAAATAGGAGGTGTCCGGTCGAGTGGCATGCTGTCCGGTCGGATGGCAATCCGATCTGATGGCCATCCGATCAGGTGGCACATGCCATCCGTCGGACATCACCTTTACAGATTTAATCCCATTCCCTGATCTGTCGTACTACATACATACATATACATAAATGTTCACAAAAGACATAAACAAACAAAATACGACTCAATGATGACGGAAGCTACAGACGCATGAACTAACAGACTCCCCCTCGGATGTAGCTGCAGTTCCTTCCAGCATAGTCTTCATTCCTTCCTATTACGCCTTCGCTCCTTGGCCCTCTGTTTCCTCTTCTCGGCTTTTTCTTCTAACATTTTACGTCTCAGAAGCCTTCCTTCCTCAATCCACCATTTCCTGTATACCGGATCACCATCATGATTTCTGTCCCACTTGGGAATCTTATTTTCTTCTTTTTCGATCGGCGTTTGATCCGTTGGCGGCGGTCTCATCCATTTGAACTCTCCCATCTTTGCAGCTTTCTCAGATATAGCCTTGAATCTTTTCTCTCGCTTGTAGTTTTTCAGAAATTCATCAATCTCCAAGTCTCTCCAATTAGACTTCCAATACCTGCCGGAGTTGATGTCTTGAGCAAAGCACACATCCACGATCTTTTGGTATTGCATTGCTTGAACTTTGTCAGCCTTTTCGTAGACAATCTTGTTGTAGAACAAGCAATCAATGTCATTCTTCGAACAATTTACAAGCCACATCGGGTCTAGTATGCAGATTCTCCTTGATTCCCCTTTAGACTTATCAAACAGAGAAATACCACTTCCGCTGTGCTAGGATTGTATAACCAACCTTGAAACTCTTTGGAAATCTTGTTCCATAGCACGAAGTGGCATATTCTTCAAACACCGTGGAGGCTTAACATCAAAAGTTATATCTTTTTCTCCGTTTTCCAGTATAGTCACAATCTGCTTTGGACGTTGCGGCTTCCAATCAGGATATCCAGCCTTAGCCTGCTGCTTCACATATTCCCACAGATGTTGATCATGTTGCTTCACTTCCAAACCATAATAGAATTTCTTGATGTTCTTTATCTGAACCAACTCATCTACATCCCACCACGGGAGGGTCTTTATGTCTGATAGAAACTCAAAATACTGTACCCCCTGCTCCCGTCGAATGGCATACACCTGTAAGTCTTCTAGATAACCCCATGAAAGAATATCTCCCCACAAAATGTCTTTATTGTGCGTGAAATACCGAAGTGGCCTTATATACTATCTTTCCTTTGGCATCACCTTAAACCATTTCTTTCTCTATTCAGCAAGATTCTCTCGAGGAATGGTCTTTGGCACACCTTCAGTTGAAATCTTCTCAACAATCTTTCTCCTGATCTCATCTTCGTTTTAATCTTTGAACATTTCAGCAAATGATGGAAACGTTTCATCAACACCGGAGTAGTGAAAATCTGTTTCCTCATCAGATGAGTCAGAAGCTTCTTCAACAATCACATCGTTGTACTTATCAGCTTCTTGGGCATAAACAAATTCATACTCTTTCTCTGGTGATGGAGGAATTTCATCTTCAATATCAAACTTGAATTTCCCATCATCCAAGCCCAGCTCTTCTAACATCTCCGCCCTAGACCTCGGTATCTCTAGCTCCCCCTCATTTTGAGCATGTAAATAAATCACAGTAGGTTGTTTGAGATATACCTGGTCTGCATGTTGTTTCCCGGATGAGGAAGACCCTTGTTGTTGATCATCATCCTGTTCATTGATCTCATCGTTCATCAGATCATCAATTCTTTCTTGAACATTTGGATTCACAATAAGTAAACCAGTGGAACCTTGGTCTTTGTCTTCATCTTCATCTATGAACTGATCCCAAGATGGATCGTAGTTTTCTACTGCATCAAGAATATCATCCAAATCTTCTTTCTCTTCCTCTTCTTCTTCTATTTCAACCTCTTCCTCTTCTTTCCATTTTAACAAAAGCTTCTCAGGCTCCTTCGCCTTTCTCTTCCGTTGTTCAACCAATACACGGCGAATAATATCATTGAAATCATAAGAGAGAGTAGAAGCCTTACCAACAAGCACGAATCCCTTAGGATCTGCTTTTGCATCAACCATCTCTACATCAACTTGGCTTGAAGAACCACCAGCTTCAGGTTGACTTGAAGACCCAACAGTTTCTTCAGCATCAACTACCAACCCTTTTCTTCTTTGAGTTGCTTCTTGAGCCAACTCTCTTTCTCTCTCAATTTTGCGTTCTTCAGCTCTTTTTACCTCAATATTGTTGAAAGCAGCATGAACATCAATGTTCAGATGACTTTCTATAACAGAGTATAACATGTAGAGCTGTTCATCTTTCATCACTTTGTCAGCCTTCATAGTTTCCATCTCCAACTTCATCGCTTTTATTTCATTTGACTAAGCTTCATTGATTTCACTCAACAGCTGATTTAGAGTTTGATTCACCTCATTCAGATTCTTCATCTTCTCATGCATCTCAACATTTTCAGCTGACAGAATCTCAAACAACTGTGAGTTGTCATGAACACTATCTTTCATTTTTGTGACACCTGGGTCACTACGACCATCAAACAAATACCAAGCCAATGAAATATTGTATTTCATACTTGGGATCTGTAATAAATATGTGTATCTTTTGCACATATCAATTTTTGTTCGATTTCAAGCTTTAAATCACTTTCTGGAAGGTTATATGTGACAACTCGAAATTTAGAACCTTTCATTGTATCTCGATGTAACATGCTTGAACGTTATGTGACTAGTTAACTTGTTGGCTTAATGAATGATATAAGTGAATTTATGTGATTATGTGTTGTGCTTGTATGTATGCGTGTACTTATATGACCCGAGACACAAGGACTCGACTCGAGACCATGCGGTCTCAAGTGAACCGTGTAACAGTGGGCCGGTTGGGCCATTTAATCCGCATCAAACGAGTATATAACATTGGTTGATGGCCAACCTTGCCATTTTTGGGCAACCTACACACACTTTCCTACACACACACTCTCCCTCTCTCTCACTAAAACCCTAGAAATCAAACATCACATCTCCTCTCCTTTTCTCTCGGATCCAACCGGTAACACTAGGACTCTTGGATCGAGCTCGGGATCATCATACGAAAGTTCACTCATCGACCCTTCATACCCTCACACTTAGAGAACCTAACCGGTTAGTGATTCGTGCTATGTATTGTATTCGGTTGATGATGATGTGTATTGTATTCGGTTGATGATGAGGTGTAATATTTCGGTTGGTGATGATGTGTGATGAAGATACTTGATAATGTGTTTGCTTGTTAAAGTTTTATGCATGATTAAAGTGTTTGATCGGTTTGATGAGTTCTTGTTTGCTATTGATACATGCTTGGTTCCAAATACATAAAATGAACAAATATTCTCTTTTGTGGAAAGTATGAATGTTGTATGATAAATGTCTTGCTAAGATAAGCTTGAATGATAAAAGAATGATAGTTAGAGAATTTGTTATAATCATCCGATTTATGAAGTTACGGAACAAATGTTTTGTTTGCAAGATGATCTTGATATCCAGTTTAGGTATTATGATTCTTGTCCGTAAAATGCAAGAGTTTATATAGGATGAACATATGATGAAAAGGTGTTGAATGAGGATATGAATATTTGAATATGTGTTGAATGTGTTTGAATATTGATATGAAGAATTGAAATCCTATGCTTTGATCCGTTTTGTTAAGTTATAGACAAGAAAACATGTTTGTGTTTTTGGTTGGCTAGTACTATGGATCATGAAATCGAAATTCTATTGGTTTAGTACAATTGCCGGCGATCAACAGGGTGTCAGTCGAGACCCTCTGTCTCGACTCGAGACCCCCTGTCTCGACTCGAGACCATATGCGAGACAACTCGAAATCACGGTTGCGACACAGGTTGCGAGTCGAGAACCCCTAGTCTCGACTCGAGACCATGCATTATCAGCACATAAACATCATGACTCGAGACCATGGTTGCGGGTCCGGTTGCGACTCGAGACCAGTACATGCCTAACTCGAGACCTCCACAGTTGCGACTCGAGAACTCGTAGGTGTAACTCGAGACCGCCAGTCTCGACTCGAGACCACTTGATCACGTATGTTCTGTTTGGACCTGCATGGTTACGGGCCTAAGTAGTGGGCCGAATGTGTGGACTTATGGGTATTGTTATTTGGGTATGTTGTGCACTGATTTGGACTGCCATGAGAAACCCTTGTTTGCAAACTTGCTAGTAAACGTGTAGAAGACATACGTGCACTACTTGGATATGAACCTGACTCGAACGGTATCTATGTTAGGACGTAGTTGACCACCTACAACTTGATTGACCTTTCTGTGTATCTGCCGAGCAAACCAAGGTGAGTTCACACCCTCTACAAAGCATGGGATTCCCATGGGTTTTGGAATGGGGTTAAGGAACGTGGGTTCCTCGTCCTTTCTTGGGTAGGACAGTATTGGTTCAGGAATGTAATTCCTCGTCCTCACGGACAGATAACTCGTACTAGACCAAAACTCTATCACGAAGTCCCTCCTTTTTATATCGACATAATCGCCGGGCCAATGGCGAGCGGGTCATTAGTTAGATAGCGCTATTTAGGTCTGACAAACCTCACACCGTGCCGCAGAGGACGGGCGTGAACTAATGGATCTGGGCACGTCAATGATGATAGACATTGACAGTTCAGGGCACATAAACATGACTACAGTCAGCAGTCGATATGGTAACGAGTCTAGTGTATACATGGGGTAGCCCCCACGGCCGAAATGCCAGATAACTAACAAGGGGTAGCCCCCACGGCTGGATTGCCAGAGTAACCGGGAATAAACAAGTCACGTTTTTCAACTAAGGGGTAACCCCCACGGCATGATGCCAGATAAAGGAAACTGTTTTCGAAACAACTTAAAACAAACACCCAACCGTGAACTCACTCAACTTGTTGTTGACTCGTTACTACATGCTTTGCAGGTCAATAGGTTCTTAGATGGAGCTTGCATGGAAGAGAGTCGTTGTGGGACATGGACAGCTGTGTGCCGTGTTAAACTTTGAAACAATTAAACTTATGTTTTGGTTTTAAACGTTATGCTTCCGCTTGCAACTTAAACTATGTTTTGTGTGGACACCAATTGTATTGGTTGGATTTTATAACTACTTATATGCTTGTTCAAATATGATTGGTGGCTGGATCCTGGTCAGTCACGCCTCCAAGCGGTAGTATTCCGCAGGTGGATTTTGGGGGTGTGACAGATTGGTATCAGAGCCATTGGTTATAGTGAACTTGGTTTTAATAAAGGAAAAACGTTTTTGTTAAAACCAGACTATAACCTGTACAGTGCTCAACGGTCCACAACGACGCTTCACTCCACATGCAAGGCTCAACATTCTAGGTGATATGATATGTGTATATATTGCCTACTTGTTAGTTACGTAGTACATTGCTCATGGTATGCTTGGTTAGTGTAACTACTGTTGCTTGAACACGTGTGTGCTTACTCCCTTCTGCCATCGCACTTTCGCGAACCTCTCTCACTCATGTTTCCCTTGATATGAAGATCATGTCTGGACGCGTTAACATGACCCAAGCCCAGTTGACGGCTCTGATTAACGAACGAGTTGCTGCGGCACTTGCAGCTGCACACGCAGGAGGTATATCCTGCAGTCCAAACTCATTCTAGGATCTTTAGATCCTACTCTCGTGAACCAACCTTTGTGTTAAACTCTGTCTTTCTTTCACCCACGATAGGTCAACATGCTCAGCCACCTGTGTGCACCTTCAAAACTTTTATGGACTGCCGACCAACTACTTTTAGCGGCACTGAAGGAGCAGTAGGTCTCCTCCACTGGTTTGAGAAACTAGAATCTGTGTTCGAAATGTGTGAATGCCCTGAGGCGCGCAGGGTGAAGTATGCTACCGGTACTCTCGAGGGTTTAGCCCTCACATGGTGGAACGCTCAGGTTCAAATGCTGGGGTTGGTTGCTGCCAACGCCACCCCATGGGAAACTTATAAGGAGATGATCAAGGAAGAATACTGCAGTCGTGACGACATTCATAAGCTGGAAGTCGAGTTCTACAACCTCAAGATGATGGGGTCAGAAATTGAGGCGTATACTAAGAGATCGAATGAGCTTGCCTTATTGTGTCCTACTATGGTGGACCCTCCAATTAAGCGAATTGAACTCTTCCTCAAGGGCCTGGTGCCAGAGATCCAAAGTCATGTGACTTCAGCAAACCTCGCTACTATCCAGCAGGTTGTTCAGTTGGCCCACCGTCTTACTGACCAGGCGGTGGAGCAGAACAGGTTACCCAAGCGCATAAGTGCTACAGCTACTTCGGATGCTCCTAGTGACAACAAGAGAAAATGGGATGGAGCTTCAAGCAAGGGTTCAACTTCTGTGCAATCTCAGTCTCAGCAGAGAAAGACTGATGACTACAAGAGTCCCAGTCAGCAATCATCTGGTGATCAGAGTCACGGTGGGTACAAGGGGAATCACCCCAAATGCAATCGCTGCAACTTACACCACAGCGGACCATGCGCCAGGGGCAACTGTCATCGGTGCAACAAGCCAGGTCACGCCGCCAAGGATTGCAGAAGCTTGTACCCCGCAAACCAGAATCGTCAACAACAAGCCCCTCAGAACCAGCGACAGCAACAGCAGCAGGGTAACAACAAAGGGTGCTTTCAGTGTGGAGCTGAAGGCCACTTCAAGAAAGATTGTCCCCAACTGAACAAGAACCAGAACAACAACAACAACAATAATCAGGGAAATGGTAACAATGGGAACAACAACAACAATGGTGCCAGGGGGCGGGCGTTCGTGATTGGCCAAGGTGAAGCAAGGAATGACCCCAATGTTGTGGTGGGTAAGTTCCTTCTCGATGACTTTTACGTTACAGTTTTATTTGATTCGGGTGCCGATACTAGTTACGTGTCACTAGAAGTTAGTCGAATGCTTAAGCGTATTCCAACACCTTCGAACAACAAGCACACCATAGAGCTAGCAAACGGTAAGAGTTTAGAAGCCACACACGTAGTCAAGGGTTGTAAACTTGTTCTTGCTAACCAGACTTTCTCTATCGACCTCATTCCTATCGTCTTGGGTAGCTTCGACGTTGTCATTGGGATGGATTGGTTATCCCAACACCGAGCGGAGATTCTTTGCAATGAGAAGATTGTTCGTATTCCTGGTTCCAGTGGTGAACCTCTCATGATTCGTGGCGATAAGAAGGGTGCTGTTGAGAACGTCATCTCTTTCCTCAAGGCCCAGAAGTGCTTGCGAAAGGGCCACACTGCCATTTTGGCTCTCGTTACAGACACCTCGGAGAAAGAGAAGAAGATAGAAGATTTTCCAATTGTACGCGACTATCCTGAGGTATTTCCTGAGGAATTACCTGGTCTTCCACCTCATCGCCAAGTCGAGTTTCAGATTGAACTAGCTCCTGGAGCTGCGCCTATAGCTCGTGCACCTTATCGTTTAGCTCCATCAGAGTTGGAAGAACTCTCTACGCAACTACAAGAACTCTTGGATAAGGGTTTTATTCGTCCAAGCTCATCGCCCTGGGGAGCTCCAGTACTATTTGTGAAGAATAAGGACGGTACCTTTAGAATGTGTATCGACTATCGCGAACTCAACAAAGTGACGGTGAAGAATCGTTATCCTCTTCCACGCATTGATGACTTGTTCGACCAGCTGCAAGGGTCGAGCTACTATTCAAAGATTGATTTGAGATCGGGTTATCATCAGCTGAGAGTCCGAGAAGAGGATGTCTCTAAAACAGCCTTCAGAACTTGTTATGGACACTATGAGTTTTTAGTCATGCCTTTTGGGCTGACAAACGCACCTGCGGTTTTCATGGACTTGATGAATCGAGTGTGCAAACCTTACCTGGACAAGTTCGTTATAGTCTTCATCGACGACATCCTGATCTATTCTAAGAGTCAGGAGGAGCACGAGCAGCATCTACGGCTTATCCTGGAACTCCTTCTAACAGAACAGCTTTACGCAAAGTTCTCGAAATGCGACTTCTGGCTTCGTGAAGTCCATTTCCTAGGCCACGTGGTAAACAAGGATGGAATTCACATTGATCCATCCAAGGTAGACTCGATTAAGAACTGGCCTGCACCTCGTACACCAACGGAAATTCGCCAATTCTTGGGTTTGGCAGGTTACTACAGGAGGTTCATTAAAGATTTTTCCAAGATTGCACAGCCTCTCACCTCACTAACGCAGAAAGGCGTTGTTTATCGATGGGGAAATGCACAGGAATTAGCATTTCAGCATCTAAAGGATAGACTTTGTAGCGCACCTATCCTTTCACTGCCAGAGGGCACAAACGATTTTGTGGTCTACTGCGACACATCAATTCAGGGTCTTGGTTGTGTATTGATGCAACGAGATAAAGTTATAGCCTACGCCTCACACCAACTTAAGGTTCATGAAAGGAACTACACTACGCACGACTTAGAGCTGGGAGCTGTTGTCTTTGCACTTAAGATATGGCGACATTACCTGTACGGTACCAAATGCGCCATCTACACCGACCACAGGAGCCTCGAGCACATCTTCAAACAGAAAGAACTGTATATGCGACAACGACGATGGGTTGAACTACTGAATGACTACGAGTGCTCGATCAGGTATCACCCGGGCAAGGCCAATGTTGTGGCAGACGCCCTCAGTCGAAAGGACACCGCGCCTAAGCGCGTGCGAGCATTACAACTCACTATACATTCTAGTCTTCCTTCCCAAATACGAGCTGCTCAGATAGAAGCATTGAAACCAGAAAGCGTCAGGGCTGAAGCCCTACGCGACTCAAGGCAACGCTTAGAACAGAAGGAAGACGGTGCTTACTACGTAACGGGACGCATTTGGGTCCCACTCTATGGCAACTTACGAGAGCTTGTGATGGATGAAGCACACAAGTCTCGCTACTCGGTACATCCTGGTTCGGATAAGATGTACCATGATATCAAAACTACGTATTGGTGGCCTAGCATGAAGGCCCACATAGCAACTTACGTTAGCAAGTGTTTGACTTGTGCGAGAGTCAAGTCTGAATACCAGAAACCCTCAGGCCTACTCCAACAACCAGAGATACCACAATGGAAATGGGAGCAAATTTCCATGGATTTCGTTACTGGCCTGCCTAGATCCCAGCGCGGAAACGATACTATTTGGGTGATTGTGGATCGACTCACAAAATCTGCACACTTCTTGGCTATCAAGGAGACGGATAAATTCTCCACTCTTGCAGAAGTATACCTCAAGGAAGTTGTCTCGAGGCACGGGGTGCCCACCTCTATTATCTCGGATCGAGATGCGCGGACAGTCCGAGCGCACTATTCAAACCTTAGAAGACATGCTTCGTGCATGCGTAATCGACTTTGGCAACAGCTGGGAAAAGCATCTGCCACTTGTGGAATTCTCGTACAATAACAGCTACCACACCAGCATTAAAGCTGCTCCGTTTGAGGCATTGTACGGACGTAAATGCCGGTCACCTCTTTGTTGGGCAGAGGTGGGGGATAGTCAGATCACTGATCCAGAACATGTGGTAGACACAACTGAACGAATTGCTCAAATACGACAACGCATGGCGGCAGCTCGTGACCGTCAGAAAGTCTACGCCGATAAGGGCAGGAAACCACTAGAGCTCCAGGTTGGGGAGCGGGTACTACTCAAAGTTTCACCCTGGAAGGGTGTGGTTCGTTTTGGTAAACGAGGCAAACTTAACCCACGATACGTTGGACCTTTTGAAATCATCGAGAAAACAGGCAAGGTGGCCTACAGACTGAACTTACCAGCAGAACTCAGTGCAGTTCACAACGTTTTCCACGTGTCGAATCTGAAGAAGTGTCTGTCAGATGAGACCCACATAGTTCCTCTAAAGTAACTCACTATCGACGAGCAGTTACGATTCATCGAGGAACCAGTTGAAATCACGGACCGGGATGTTAAGGTCCTCAAGAGCACTAGAATACCTCTCGTTCGAGTTCGTTGGAACTCACGTCGCGGCCCAGAGTTCACCTGGGAACGCGAAGATCGGATGAAACAGAAGTATCCCCAACTGTTCGCAAACAATACAACCACTACTGGGGCTGAAGCTACGGAATTTCGGGACGAAATTCCAGATCAACGGGGGGAGGATGTGACACCCCAGGAAAACCGGGAAAACCATACAACTTAACTAGCTTCCTCAGTGAGTGCTTACCAAATTTTGGGACGAAATTTCTTTCAACTTGGGGATGATGTGACAACTCAAAATTTAGAACCTTTCATTGTATCTTGTTGTAACATGCTTGAACGTTATGTGACTAGTTAACTTGTTGGCTTAATGAATGATATAAGTGAATTTATGTGATTATGTGTTGTGCTTGTATGTACGCGTGTACTTATATGACCCGAGACACAAGGACTCGACTCGAGACCATGCGGTCTCGAGTGAACCGTGTAACAGTGGGCCGGTTGGGCCATTTAATCCATCCGGAAGCCCATTAGGGTGCATCAAACGAGTATATAACATTGGTTAATGGCCAACCTTGCCATTTTTGGGCAACCTACACACACTCTCCTACACACACACTCTCCCTCTCTCTCACTAAAACCCTAGAAATCAAACATCACATCTCCTCTCCTTTTCTCTCGGATCCAACCGGTAACACTAGGACTCTCGGATCGAGCTCGGGATCATCATACGGAAGTTCACTCATCGACCCTTCATACCCTCACACTTAGAGAACCTAACCGGTTAGTGATTCATGCTATGTATTGTATTCGGTTGATGATGATGTGTATTGTATTCGGTTGATGATGAGGTGTAATATTTCGGTTGGTGATGATGTGTGATGAAGATACTTGATAATGTGTTTGCTTTTTAAAGTTTTATGCATGATTAAAGTGTTTGATCAGTTTGATGAGTTCTTGTTTGCTATTGATACATGCTTGGTTCCAAATACATAAAATGAACAAATATTCTCTTTTGTGGAAAGTATGAATGTTGTATGATAAATGTCTTGCTAAGATAAGCTTGAATGATAAAAGAATGATAGTTAGAGAATTTGTTATAATCATCCGATTTATGAAGTTACGGAACAAATGTTTTGTTTGCAAGATGATCTTGATATCTAGTTTAGGTATTATGATTCTTGTCCGTAAAATGCAAGAGTTTATATAGGATGAACATATGATGAAAAGGTGTTGAATGAGGATATGAATATTTGAATATGTGTTGAATGTGTTTGAATATTGATATGAAGAATTGAAATCCTATGCTTTGATCCGTTTTGTTAATTTATAGACAAGAAAACATGTTTGTGATTTTTGGTTGGCTAGTACTATGGATCATGAAATCGAAATTCTATTGGTTTAGTACAATTGCCGGCGATCAGCAGGGTGTCAGTCGAGACCCCCTGTCTCGACTCGATACCATATGCGAGACAACTCGAAATCACGGTTGCGACACAGGTTGCGAGTCGAGAACCCCTAGTCTCGACTCGAGACCATGCATTATCAGCACATAAACATCATGGCTCGAGACCATGGTTGCGGGTCCGGTTGCGACTCGAGACCAGTAGATGCCTAACTCGAGACCTCCACAGTTGCGACTCGAGAATTCGTAGGTGTAACTCGAGACCGCACAGTCTCGACTCGAGACCACTTGATCACGTATGTTCTGTTTGGACCTGCATG
This sequence comes from Helianthus tuberosus, assembly GCA_030545235.1. Taxonomy (NCBI): domain Eukaryota; kingdom Viridiplantae; phylum Streptophyta; class Magnoliopsida; order Asterales; family Asteraceae; genus Helianthus; species Helianthus tuberosus. The sequence goes on from JARYGA010023474.1 coordinate 27,013, forward strand.
GTTACGAGCCTAAGTAGTGGGCCGAATGTGTGGACTTATGTGTATTGTTATTTGGGTATGTTGTGCACTGATTTGGACTGCCATGAGAAACCCTTGTTTGCAAACTTGCTAGTAAACATGTAGAAGACATACGTGCACTACTTGGATATGAACCTGACTCGAACGGTATCTATGTTAGGACGTAGTTGACCACCTACAACTTGATTGACCTTTCTGTGTATCTGCCGAGCAAACCAAGGTGAGTTCACACCCTCTACAAAGCATGGGATTCCCAGGGGTTTGGGAATGGGGTTAAGGAACGTGTGTTCCTCGTCCTTTCTTGGGTAGGACAGTATTGGTTCAGGAATGTAATTCCTCGTCCTCACGGACAGATAACTCGTACTAGACCAAAACTCTATCACGAAGTCCCTCCTTTTTATATCGACATAATCGCCGGGCCAATGGCGAGCGGGTCATTAGTTAGATAGCGCTATTTAGGTCTGACAAGCCTCACACCGTGCCGCAGAGGACGGGCGTGAACTAATGGATCTGGGCACGTCAATGATGATAGACATTGACAGTTCAGGGCACATAAACATGACTACAGTCAGCAGTCGATATGGTAACGAGTCTAGTGTATACATGGGGTAGCTCCCACGGCCGAAATGCCAGATAACTAACAAGGGGTAGCCCCTACGGCTGGATTGCCAGAGTATACGGGAATAAACAAGTCACGTTTTTCAACTATGGGGTAACCCCCACGGCAGGATGCCAGATAAAGGAAACTGTTTTTGAAACAACTTAAAACAAACACCCAACCGTGAACTCACTCAACTTGTTGTTGACTCGTTACTACATGCTTTGCAGGTCAATAGGTTCTTAGCTGGAGCTTGCATGGAAGAGAGTCGTTGTGGGACATGGACAGCTGTGTGCCGTGTTAAACTTTGAAACAATTAAACTTATGTTTTGGTTTTAAACGTTATGCTTCCGCTTGCAACTTAAACTATGTTTTGTTTGGACACCAATTGTATTGGTTGGATTTTATAACTACTTATATGCTTGTTCAAATATGATTGGTGGCTGGATCCTGGTCAGTCACGCCTCCAAGCGGTAGTATTCCGCAGGTGGATTTTGGGGGTGTGACATTATACGCTCACTGATGCGTAAATATAACCAGTTTAATGCAACGAACACTCTAGAATAGTTAAATAGGCTTAACATACCTTAAATAACCTTTACATAACTTATAAATAAGTTTCGAAGGCTTTGGTATGGCAAAATCAAGTTAAATCGCTTACAGGGACTAAAGTTGATAAACTACGAAAGTATGCTAATTTGAACTGTAACAGACATTCTGGAACATGGCCATAAGTTAAACATACCATAAATATCCTTTACATAGCTTAGAAATAAGCTTTGAGGGGTTCGGTGTGCTAAAATAAACTTTTGGGTCATTCAGGGACTAAAAGCGTCAAAAAGTGCACAAGTTTGCACTTTCGCGCAAAACTTACGTTCTGAATACATCCGGACATCCAAAAATTTATGTAAGCACTAAAATATTTTATTTTAGTGTTTGGCATAAGAAAAATCCATTCGTCGCGCAATTTGGATCGTTTTTCGCGTTTATGCGCATTCCGTCGTAATCAACCGAACATCGCGATCGTATGACCAAACGAACCAACATCCGGCATATTTTTGAGCATGTTTCATGTCCACAATGTTTAGGAATCGTTTCAGGGCCTTAACGCTGGCTTAACGGGCCTTAAACGTGTCGGAAATGAGCTTAAACATCAACAGGGACCAAAACTGACAATTCTGCATAGTTACTGGCTTACGGACCGTAAGCCATCACCCTTACGGTCTGTAAGGGGTCCCAAGATCAGCAGATTCTGATTAAACAGCTGTTAACAGCTGTTACCCCTTCCTAATCCCTTTGCACTTGCCTCTTCAGTATAATGAGGGGCCAATTTGGTGTTCCATGGGTATTTCAACAAGTGTATGGATGAGATTGAAGCACGTTATTCGATAAACGATCCTAATGGTTCTACCACATCTATAAATAGCCACCAACATCACTTGCAAAACCCACTTAATTTCTGAAAACTTCTCTAAGTTGAGGTGTAAAAACGCTTCATACCTGAGAAATATTTGGAAATCAAACCTTTCGGGGACCCTTTGTAAGTGTTCCTTCGTTCTTTTATTCTTTTAGCGTTAAAGTCAAACTTTGTTTGACTTTCTACATTGACCAGTTTATGGTCAATGCGAAGTTCGTTTGAACTTCATAACGTGAGCGTAATCACGATGGTTATAGTCCCTAAGTGACTATACCTACTGATTACCACGTTATCTAGGCTCAGTGACGAGTCGTAGTTTCGGCCAAAATACGCATTCTTGCGTATTTTGTAACCAAACTACTCTTAGGTATCAAAACCGTTTGTTTTAATACCAAACCTGTTTTCTAAACTTAGTTAAGCATGTTTCAACATTCTTAGCTCGTCACTTTTAGTTTAGCGCTTATATAGGGTCGTAAGGTAAGCGATCTAAACAATCGCTTATACTTTCAAACCCGACCCGTTTGGTCGATCATTAGGATCCAACCAAACACATTAGGTGACCATAGTATATAGGGAATAACCTTCCGAGGTTATACCTTATGGTCGCTTTGTTTAATTAGTTGTATGATAGGTAGTTTATATGCCTTATGTAAATTACCAAAATGCCCTTTGAACGCCAAAATTCATTTTAAGCATATGTAACATAACTTTTGGTATCTAAACTGATTTGGTAACAATATTAGACATGTTAAGGCATATTTTACTTATCATAGGACTAGTTAGGCATTCAGAACGCGTTTCACGCGAACGACGCGTTAAAGTAGCATAAGCTACCTAAACGGGTCGTAAGCACTTAGGTTAGGTTTCATTTTAGTATGTAGGCTTTGTTAAACCATATTACACGAGTCTCCATACTCGTTTGGTTTACGAACCCTCATTCTATCCAATCCTCCGATTTAGGCCCGGTATATTAACATAGTTACCTATATTAGGTGCCGTTTGATATCCGTGATCTCTAGCATTGTTTGGTTGTTACTCAAGGACTACTAAGCAATCTCAAGTGAGTACATAGACCCCTCTTTTACCGTTTTCAAACTATTTTGGGGTGAAACACATGTGCCTACTTGTTACTTTCATGCTTTCGATGTTTTCACATCATATACTTGCTATGTTCATTAGTACATGATTTACATTACATTTCATGGTATGTATGTTCATTGTGTGCATACTTAGTACATCGTTTTACATTACATTTTATGCTATGTATGTCCATTTAGTGCATACTTAGTACATTACTTTACAATTTATTTTATGCTATGTATGTCCATTTAGTGCATACTTAGTACATTACTTTACATTTCTGCTATGTATGTTTACTTAGCACACTAGACATTGTTTTACATTGCATTTCTGTTGCATATGCTCATCCAGCATATGAACACATTATATTACATTTTGAACCGTTGTAACCATTTGACTATGTGAACCGTCGTAACCATTTGATTATATGAACTGTTTGAAACTGTTGAACCGTGTGAACCTTTTGTATCTGTTGACATGATTTACATTTGACAATAGACATTGGACTATACATAAACATTTCTACAATTGTTAAACATTACATCTTGGTGGTTTGGTTTGAGTAAGTGACTTAAGTAACGAGGCGTGTGTAATATGATACAAGCATGGTGGATACGCCGCTGGTACTTCCTATATATAAGTGTTTGTATGGTATTACATATCGTAGCGTTATTTGAATCATTTCAATTTAAGACATATAACATTTTATACAAATAACATACTTTTCACAAGACATTGTTTTACAAACAAACTCATGTTA
>JARYGA010023475.1:0-11583 GCA_030545235.1 Helianthus tuberosus
GAAGAAAATTAGAAATGGAGAATTACCTGAAGGGTCTGTTGAAGATATCTGCTTTTCAAACAAGAAAAGAGAAGATATAGGGGCATCGTGGATCTCCATTGAGTAAAAAACGCGTTGGAAGTTACGATGTGATCTTGACCGTCGCTTCGTTTTAAATGCCTTGAGTTGTGGGATAAGATTTTTGAAATATATCCGTTGGATTGGTATGCCAACCGATATATTTGGGGACAATTGTTAGGGGTCATTTTCTTAACGTATATATCCTGACCAATATCCTGCCTATGTTTGTTCATTTGTGACCAGGATGCTGGAAGAGGATATTGCTAACATCTTGGGCGATATCCTGAGGCTTATTGAATTAACCACGTGCAGGTTAAGGGCTGAGACTTGCTAACGGTTAAGAGGACTTCTTCTCCTCAAGACTCGGACGAATTTGTTGAGGAAGAGACGTTGAGCCCGAAAGACCAGGTCTACAACGTTCGAAGAAGGAATATTCGGTGGATCCCGCAAGTTTAGGCTAGTTTGTTATTTTATCTTTACTATAAATAGATGGGGGCGGATCAGCTTAGAACACACGATTTTTCACTAACACTCTCATACACTTACACTCTCTAGCTCATCGCAAACACCACACTTGTATTCAAGTTTCGTTGTAACACTTAGTCGATCCGTACCACATCTTGCACTGTATCCTGATTTTTGAAGCAATAGAAGAACTAGGCAGCTGCGATTGTCAGCTCCCGAGGTTTTATGCCGGCGATCTAGATTGATCAAGGGCTTTCCTCGTACATCACGTGTCCATCTTTACATTTTCGCTCATTGTTTGATCATAGATACAGCTCTATATCCCGAGCCGTATCCTTAAACTGTTTTCATATCTAATTTGGTTAACACATTTTTCACACATATTTCTAGCACACTACCTCACTTAACTAATTTGATCACTTAATTACTTCGGTAATTTTTGACCAAAACAGTGATATTATGTGTATTCTAAGGTCGGTTGTTATGGAATAATGCCGGTGGTGTTAACAGCCAAGTCATGGCTGACGTGGATCACCTTTTTTAGCACCGGAGGCGTGAGCCCATGCCGGTGGCATTAACGGAGAGCGTGAAAGGGTTGAAGAGGATGTGGCGCCAATGTAGATGAAGGTTGCGGCTACTAGCGTTACTCCACAACGATCAGTCTCGAGGGATTGAATTGCCTAATGAGCTATATGGTGTAAATTTGATGTTATTTGCAAAATTGTAAGGGTGGAACTTGGAAGGGGTGTTCAATGCCCACCTCTTGTGAACCCTTACCATCAATCAATTAGGGTCTGTTTGGTATGGGGTAATGATATGAATGAGTGAATGGAATGGACGAGGGAATAAAATAGACAACGGAATGAAATAGATCATTTCATTCCATTGTGATGTTTGGTTACTCATACGTGAATATAATGAATCATTAGTTTGTACAGTTTGATAGACAAAAAAATACGAAGTAATGAAATACAATTGTATTAAAATGACAAAAATGTAATTGCCTCAATAATAATAATAATAATAATAATAATAATAATAATAATAATAATAATAATAATAATAATAATAATAATATATTAACAGTAAAAAAATAATAATAAATTTTTTGATATATATTAATATTAGTATTAATAATAGGGTGGGGTTCCTCTACAAAGTGTGTTTTTCCTACAAAGTGTAGGAAGCAATCTTGGTCATAGGATGAGAGTGTTTAATGGTTGAGATCATCTTGGTGGCATTTTGGTAATAGTTGTATGTTAAAAATAAATTGTTTTAATAGATTGGGGTTATTTTGGTCATTATGTGTTTTTAAATCAATCATATATAACCGTCAACATAAACCCACCTCCCTACATTCATGGGTTTTTCCCTCTCTCTAAACACACACATCAAGAAACCCTCAATCATACCAAAATTAGCTAAAATCATGGATTTAGATAACAAATTCACTCTCAAATACAAGCATGATTTTTACTAGTGTGTTATATGGGAACATGAATGTTTTTTGTAAGCGATCAAAGTATGTTTATACTAGTGTGTTTATACTAGTGTGTTTATACCAGTGTGTTATATGGGAACATGAATGTTTTGTTTATACCAGTGTGTTATACGGGAACATGATGTGTTGTAGCTTGTTTTTTGTTAGATCATGCGTTTGAAGTATTCAGTTAGTTGTGTTGAAGACGAAGACAACGGGTTGTGTTGAAAACGAAGACAATGGGTTGTGTTGAAGACAAAGACACTGATTGTTAAATTTTTTTTTCTAGACGTTGTATTCAAAGTAGTGTGTTTTATGCTATGTTTGTTTGCATTCCTTTTTATGGTTGTTGGGCAAACTAAGTATTTGTTTTAATATAATAGATCTAAATTGCTTGTTTAAAATGGATCCAAATATGTTTGATAGTAGATGTACCATTAGTGTGTTCAAAGGTGACTAGTTATGATGTTTTTAAATGTACTATGTTATATACACTATAACACATCATGAAAAACCCAATATTATGTTTGATAGTAGTTGTACCATTAGTGTGTTCAAAAGTAACCAATTATGATGTTTTTACTTCTGGTGTGCTATATACACTATAACACATCATGAAGAACTCGGTATTTATAAAACACAATCTCAAGAAAAAATACAAAAAACATGTCATTGTGAATCATAAACTGATATAACACATCATGATGAAACCAATAATTGACAAAACATAACATCAATAATTATAAAGACACGTCCTTCTTAACTACATGTAACTAATAAAACACAATGTGAAGAAATTGTTCATGAATGATCATATGATGAGTTGTGTGTGACTAATAAAACACAATGTGAAGAAATTATTCATGAATCGATTTTCGTAATTTAAAGTAACTGCAGGTCTTGAATTGATATGATATATCTTGTTTCCTTAAAAATCTTTTTTTGTTTATGATATAAATTTTCCATAAATAAGATATTATTCAATTACCTTTATGCCCTTTAATAAAAAAAACGTATATGCCACATGTCACAGTGAGATCGCTTCCTACACTTTGTAGGAAAAATAAGCTTTGTAGCCAACTCCAACCCTTAATATAAATATAGTGGAGAGTTCAAATGAGAAGAAACTTTTTGTAAGAATAAAAAAGAAGAAATTTCAACTAAATCCTTCATTTTACTTCATTTAATATAAGTATTTAATGTTACTATAAGGGTAATATGATAAACCTACAAATGTCATTAATTAGTAGTATTACTCTTTAATAGCTAACTACATTAAAATTTGTAACTTATCTTCAAAATATATATATATTTTTTTTTAAAATAAAATAAAATAATTTAGTGTGTAGGATAAATTACAATGTGTATATGATAAATTACAGGTTGTGTATGATAAATTTCAACATGTGTAGGGTAAATTTCGAAAGGTGTAGAGTAACTTTTGATTTGTGTAGTCAAAAAACATTAGTGTGGAGGATGATAGTTTTTATGACTAATTAATTAGTCAAAGATGATAATAAATGAGATAAGTGAAAAAGTATTTAATGTTTTACAATTGTACTCTTTGTTCTTTTTCTTCTCACATAAATTTTCTTCTCAAATGAACATTCCCCTATAAATATAATAATAATATGTTTCTTTCCATTCCTTGAAGGAATGAAAAAAAAAACACCCCTTAGCTGGGAATGCAAATTGTTATATTTGGAAGGAGTTAGGGGCTGTTTGGTAGCCTCTTAATGACCATTCAGATGCTACATCTTAATGGTTTAAAATCTCTGAATGAATAAGAGGTAACCTCAAGTCTGAATGGTTAAGAGGTAACCTCTGAATGGTAAATCATCACATGTCACATTCTTCTACCTTCTCATTGGTAAAATTCTTAATGGTTCCATTAAGATGTAGCCTCTTAATGACCATTCAGAGGCTACCAAACAGCCCCTTACATATCTTTGGAATGCTTCATTCTATTACCACATGATAAGCAAACATGTTCTTTTCATTCCATTAGAATGATCAATTTCATTCCACCTTTTATTCTTTCATACCAAACGCTACCTTATAATGTGTCATCAGTAATGTTGTTCTAGTTTAACCCTACGCTTCATTTTACTTTATTTAACTTTTTGCATTTAATTTTAATATAAGGGTATATTGGTAAACTTACATAAATCATTAATTTGTATTCTTCCCCTTTAATAACTAACTAAATTAAATTTGTAACTCCTTTTCAAAATATATATACTTTTTTTCCAAATTAAAGAAACAACTTAATTTAAAGTGTAGAATAAATTAGTAGTTGTGTAGGATAAATTACGAGTTGTGTAGGATAAATTTCGACTGTGTAGGATAAAATTGTATAATGTGTAGGGTATATGTAGGAAAATTTTGATATGTGTAGGTTTTGTAGATTATATGTATGATAATTAATGATTAGTTGACTAATTAATTAAAGAGAGAAAAATTAATGATATGAGTTATAAATGAAATAGTATTTTATTAATATGCTCTTTCTTCTTTTTCTTCTTATATTAAATTTCTTCTCAAATTAACATTCCCCTAATACTAAAATATTTTTTTTTGTTGAGGTTTGAAATGAAACTTTCCTTCTAAAAGACATGTGTCTCTTTCGAATGGGCTAGTCGTATATTGGCTATGGATAAATTGATCATGTTCATTAAGTATTTACGCTCACCATTACTCTATTTAACTACTTTTAAGTATAATAAATGATTACAATAACCAAACCTATCTGCAATATAGCCGTTGACCAAACAAATTTATGAACTAAAAATCTTGAATTTTTGGCCAAGGTAGTCTTGTTTTGTATTTTATATATGTATTTTTGTTTAATTAATGTACCCGAGTAAAGTGCCCTGAACTTACAATTTATTTTATGTTTAATTTTCTCTATTTAGTTGCTTATTATTATTGTTAGGGGTAAATTTTTCACACCCAGAGGATTCTGATGCATACTCTGGTATCCTGACACAGCTAAGGGACCTGACAACTAAGGATCTTGAGTTCTGGTATTACTACAATTGTTTCGTCCCTTTCAGGGAAATATTCGCAAGAATTCCCTCACAACGTTCAAGAGATAAAGATTCCCAGATATATCGTGGAAGAAGTTAGAGAACATGTGGAAAAGAGTGAAGGAATCTGCAACGGTCACTTGCCCAGTCCTCTAAGGATCCACGGAAAATTAGACTTCTAGTTGGGATATTTTTTTTTTACTTGTATGCTATAAATAGTTGGATTTTGTCAATTTAGGAGAACTTTATACACACCATATTTTCACGATCCGCCTAAATACAGAATTTTTTCGCGAGTTCCGGAAGATTCCGAAACACTAAAAAAGCATCTAGGGCTGCCCGGAAGTTTCCGGAACAGCCTACAAGTTGCTGGAACGTCTTGGCACCATCGGAAGACTCTAGATCGGACTTGAAAGAGCTCGGAAGGGTCCAGAAAGGACTACATAATTATGTCCAAAGTTTCAGCCAAGAATTCTCTAGAAACACCTTGAAAACACTTGATATTTTGCAAGAAGGCTCTAGAAATCAACTTATAAATATCCAAGATATTATGTAAAGAATTATCTAGATGAAGAATTCTCTAGAACTAGGAAGGACTAGTATAAATAGGATGGGGTCTCATTTGGAGATCACCCAATAATATCACAAGTAAACACACTTGTACTTGTAAACACACCCTTGTAAATCTTCTTGTAATCAATACAAAGTTGTTTCTTTGTATACACAACTTGCAACCATCACTTGAATCACTCAAAACACTACATCGTTGGGGCACATAACTTAACTTAGATAAAGTCTAAGTTGCTACACGTGAGTCAAAAGTTTACTCCGTGACAATATGCACTCATAAACACTTGCAACAGGCTTTGTAACACTTAGACATTGATCGATCAAGCTCACCATTGTAATTTCCTTCAAGTATTCAATAAATCGGAGCTAAATAGTTTCCAGCTCCCTGGGTTATTGTGTCGGCGATCATCTCTTGTGGAGATCAAGGACTTTCCCTGTAACAAATCGTCTGTGCTAGTATTTTCTGTTTGGTGTCTGGCCTTTGTTTAGCTCCTTGCTTTTGGGAGGCTTGTTTGGTGGAATATAAGTTTCGTTTGGTTGTTCCAAAAAAAACTTTGTTAATCACATTGCAAATGTTTTTCCCAACTCAATAACTCACAATCATGTTTTCTAGGATAACGATCCTTACACTTACCCTGGGATCCTAAGTGTTAAACTTATCATTTTCAAGAGCACCTCACCTCAGTTTCTCGATTTGGTTACTAATTTGATCTCACCAATTTTAACCAAAACAATTTGGCGCCCACCGTGGGGCAAATGGTGCTTTTCATCATAAAATTTCTCTTGAAGTTTATGTTAAACCAATTTCTTTCGAAGTTATTCTCAAAAATAGCTTTTCAACCCAAATCAACCTCAACTTAATCCTTTGTTACCGCTACAACCTCTAGAACAAGCAACCCTCTTCCGCCTCCTCCATATCAGAGAAAAACCACTGCTGCTGGAATCTTCAGGATCTGGGAAATCTGTTGTTGGACCCATGCTTGTTTCTAATGATGACATCTTGTCAGTGTTTGCTACGGTGAATGAGCAGATGAAGCAGTAGTAGGAGACCAACAAGTTGTTGTTCAAGGAACTTAAAGAGCTGAAGGAGTCTAGGAGGCTAGTGGAAGTGACAACGCCATTACAGCCAAGGATTCTAAACTTCAAAACTGCAGGATCCTCAGTAGTCCATCAAGGAGACTTCTTACCTATGCAGCCAGGATCACCAATAGTTGGTCCAACTTCATATGTCAGGATCACAACAAGTAGGGATCTTAGAGTTACCATGGGATCTTCCTTTCAGGATCCAAATGTCGGTAACCCTGTTAATAATCGTTCTTTAAATACTAACGATTATATGTGGGATACAAGTGTTAGTCCTAAGATAGCTAAAGAGCTAAAGAAGCTAAGGGAGATGATCTCCGGTGTTCCAGGAGTAGTACAACCCATACCAGAGGTATCCGCAGGCAGTCATAGGATCTCTAGATTTGCTCGTCCCATTTGTAATGTAGCGATCCCAAAAAGATTCCAAACTCCCAATATGAAGCTCTATAATGGAACTACTGACCCTGCAGAGCATGTGTCACAATACAGGGAAAGGATGGAGATAAACCGCATCCTAGCGGATCTAAATGAAGCATGTTTATATATGGGATTTGGTTCCACCCTAGGCCTGGCAATGGATCGGATATTGATCCATATCCAATCCAATCTGATCCATTTAAATCACTTATTGGATCATAAAAAATATCCAACAATCCATTAGTTAATCCAATGGATCGATCCATTTATCCAATTAATTATATGGATCGATCCATTACCTAGAATATTTGATTGTGCACGTGCCTCAAACCCTAAATTTGAAATCAACCCAAAAGTCCAAAGTTTCATTCGAGGTAGTTCCTGGTTCCGATCTCTCCCGCACTGTTCTCGTTCTTCCTCTGCGTGAATTGAACCAAACTTTCATTCGAGGTAGCTCTTGATTCACTGATTTTATATGCGTTCAGTTAACTGCATTGATTAGTTTTGTTTTGAACGTAGATATCATGATTTATGACGTTGTTTGTTAGATTTAGGGTTTTGTTGAATTTGATTAAGATGAAATTGAATGAAACCTTCATTCGAGGTAGTTGTTGATTCACTGATTTTATATGCGTTCGGTTAAGTGTATTGATTAGTTGTGTTTTGAACGTAGATATCGTGATTTCTGCTGTTGTTTGTTAGATTTAGGGTTTTATTGAGTTTAATTAAGATGAAATTGGCTTAGGATTGATTAGTAAATGGAAGCAATTAAATATTGATCAACTCAAATTGGAAAAAATATTCATCTGTAACATTCACTTAGATCTCGAATAAGAATTAACAATTAAACAAAAGCACGAGAGGAATGGTACCGTTATGCGATGGAGAGGTGAACGAGACCTTGCTGAAGCTTTCAGTTTCCAGCGATGCTCAGATTTGTTGCAGACAACACTTGACAAACGGCACATGCGAGGCTCGAGCTCGGGCTTGATAAACAAACGAGCTTTATTTTAGGCTCAAGCTCGGCTCAGGCTCGATAAGGCTCAGCTCGTTTCGAGCTTTTTCACGAGTCGATCTCGAGTAGCTCGCGAGCCGCTCGGCTCGTTTGCACCCTAGTCAACGATAAATAGAGTGTAGACGTTGACTTGAGCAGAAGATTAAAAGTCGGGTTTATCTATGTTGTTAAAAATCTAAGGCGCACTCAAGGTGCCAAAAGCCTAGGCGCTTAAAAAACGAGGGCTTTTTTAAGCTAGGCACACGATAAGCCTTTGGTTCGGGTCCGAAGGGGTTCGGGTCGTACCGGGTCGGTTTAAAAAGTTTTTTTTATATTTTAAGAAAAAGATTGTAACAACAGTATATCAATCTTCTCTTCATGCTAACATCTTTGCACCAATAATCAGATTTCCACTATAAATGCAGCATAAATGATATTATCACCACGGCTCAGTAGGTTGTTTTTTACAAAACTGATCAAGTTTATGGAACACTTGGTGTTAAAAAAAATAAACAAAAAACAATGTTTTTTTGAAAAAAAAAATCAAAATATATGAATTATATGAAGAACCATATCAAAATCGAATCATTGAATGCCAAGAACAATTGGTTGGAGAAGAGTCAAGAAATTAAAGAACGAATTTAAAAAAAGGATGATTGTAGAAGAAATTAAAGAACAAATTTAAAAACCCAGGAAGTTATTTTTGCCAGGTCTAGGCCATCTAGTATCTGATCTAGGAACAGAGCTGTAGTTTGATTGTTAGTTGAAATCGGAAGTTGTTCGGTTAGATTATCGTTTGTGATGTGCGAGCTTGCTTCTGTTATGGAAACGTTGAAACAGGTTGTTTTGGAATTAGCTGCTGCTATGATTACTTACATTTGCTTTCAATTATCAATTCGATTTGCATCTTGTATCTGATCTAGGAACAGAGATTTAAATTTAATATCGATTAGATTATTTGCAATCAGAAGCAGTTCTGTTTGATTATCTTTTGTTAATTTCTGAGAAATTTTTGGTGTTAGATTTGTTAAAAAGTGTGGGAAGTTATGTCAGTATTGTTATCAGTAAAAGTAACTCAACTGTCCTATCTGTTACTGATTCGTATCTTGGTTTACAAATGTTTTTATTACGTTGTTGGCATTAGAGGTGTACAAAAAAACCGGTTTTAGACTGAAATCGGTTTTTTTAACCAAACCGCCGGTTTGTAGACTGGTTAGTATTCTTGATCTATGGAACTGGTTTAAAACCGAAACCGGTTAAAAACCGGTTTTTTTGGCCCAAATCGGTGTTTAACCAAACCGAGTAGATACACACTAGCTGCTTTCATCAGTTAATCATTGTTTTCGATTCTCCCCCTTTAGTCTAGTTTGAATTGAAGTAGAATGATTGGTTTTTTAGATTTTTTAGAATTTTTTAGAATTTTTTCGATTTTTTTTATTTTTAAGATTTATTTTTTATTTTTTTTTTATTTTTGTAGATTTTTTTTTGAATTTTTATATTTTTTTTTATTTTTTGTGATTTTTTTATTATTAGAGGTTTTTATTATTTTTTGAGTAAACTGCCATTTTGGTCCCTATGGTTTGGCCAGTTTTGCCACTTTAGTCCAAATCTCAAACTTATTACATCTGGGTCCCTGTGGTTTGCATTTTGTTGCCATTTTAGTCCAAAATCCAAAAAACCCCCTTTTTGACTGTTGAGAGCTGCCTATTTTGTCCTTTAGTGCAGGGGCATTTTGGTCATTTTTTAAATTTCACTTTTTTAGCAATAAAACCCAGATTAAAATAATCATCTCTCTCTCTTCTCTCTCTCTATAGCACCACCATCACCACCGCCCCATCCTTCCCCTCTCTCTCTCTCTCTTCTCTCTCTCTACACACCCTACCCCCTGATTTACCACTGTTGATTCCGGTTGATCATGTTCACCGCTGACTACCCCTCTCTCTCTGGTCATCACTCTGATTTATCAACATATGGAATCAACAATCAATAAGAAAAACTTCAAAATTTGGCGAATAATCAAACAAATCATAATCAATTAGCAACAAAACACTCAATAATTCACAGTCAAATTGTAAAACTGAACACGCAAATCAACATATCGATTACGTAAATCAACACATCGATTACTCAATCAAAGAAATCAAATCAAATAGCAACAAAACTTGAAACCCCTGATATTCTTAATACCCTCACCAAGTTACTGCAACTGAGTCAAATCCGCCACCATCTCCACCATTAAGATCCACCACCGCCATCGTCTCCACCATCCGCCGCCGACCGTCACTACCAAGATCCAGTCGCCGTCTCCGATAAGCCACCACCATCTCCAGCAGCGCCGCCGTCTCCGGTAAGCCACCACCGTCTTTCTTCCCCAGATCCAGTCGCCGGCTGCAGCGTCGTCGTCGTACGCCACCACCGTCTTTCTTCCCCAAATCTCAGATCCGTCATCGGAGTTCCTTCCCCAATTCAGTGTGCTGCTGAGTTTCTTTCTAGAGAGAGAGAGGGAGGAGGTGGCGCCGTGGCGGTGGTGGTGGTGCTATAGAGAGAGAGAGAAGAGAGAGAGAGAGAGAGGATTATTTGTTTTGGGTTTTAATGAGAGAGATAGAGAGAGCTGATAATATAGGTTTTAATGAGAGAGAGGGAGCTAAAAAAATAATAATCAGTTTTCAATTTAAAAAATGACCAAAATGCCCCTGCACTAAAGGACAAAATAGGCAGCTCTCAACAGTCAAAAAGGGGGTTTTTTGGATTTTAGACTAAAATGGCAACAAAATGCAAACCACAGGGACCCAGATGTAATAAGTTTAAGATTTGGACTAAAGTGGCAAAACTGGCCAAACCACAAGGACCAAAATGGCAGTTTACTCTTATTTTTTTTATATGGATCGATCCGGATAGTGATCCATCCATTTAAAATTACTTGGATATGGATCGGATCACGATCCATTATGTTGGATCATGATCCATTTAAGTTGGATCATTAATGGATTTGATCATGATCCAATCCATATCCATCCATTGACATGCCTATTTCACCCTGATAGGATCAATCTTGAAATGGCTGCTTAATGTCCATCAATACTCTATTGCGTCCTTTGCTCATTTAGTGAATTTGTTTAATAACCAGTTTTCATGCAACAGGACCTTTTAGAGATTGACTAGGGATCTCTACAAGGTCACTCAAGGCTTAGATGAGTCCTTAAGGGACTATGTAAGCAAGTTTAGCAGAGAATCTCTAGAGATCCCCAACCTTGACACTGCTATGGCGGTTTAAACTTTTAAAATGAATCCATGCAGAAACCTGGATGAAGTAAGGAACCGAGCCTTAAGGTTCATAAGGCTTGAGGATGATACAAAGATCCAACAACAGATCAACGCGCCTACTAACTACGATCACCCTAATAGGAAGTGGGAGTCTCCTCATAAATCCTAAAAAGCCAAACAATATTCCAAAAAAATGAAAATAATAGGGTTAGTGCGGTGGA
>JARYGA010023476.1:0-89095 GCA_030545235.1 Helianthus tuberosus
ATTGACATACAGAAAAAGAAAAATGATGTCACGTGCATAGGTTATAAGAAATGTCCACCACCTATTAAACACGATTATTCTTCGATGCCTGATGAGGAAAATAAACCTCATTTTGAGCCCTCGGTTTCATTGAACCTTGAGGAATTCACATTTGGGCTAGGTTACAAAAAGGAAGTATCCTTAGATTCGGATGAATCAGTAGATGCGAAAGTGTCAACAGCTGAACGAAATCAGGATCCTCCAGTCATTGTTGAGGATGTTGATTCGTCAGATGATGAATCCGAGGATACTAACTCTGAACAGTCAGAAACAGTAACAAAAGAGGAAAACATACCTCTCGAAAATCACATTCTTTGTGATCCACATGCAAAACCGTTTGTGACTGCTAAAGCCAAGTCTGTTAAATCCTCATCTTGAAGCTGTGAAAGCGTGAACTTGCTTTACACGTTGATTGGATCTGATAAAATATACTCAGACAATGATTTTCCAATCAAGAATGTCAATAAATCTTTAATTGATAAAGTTTTCGAAGATTCTACCAGTAAGTTTTTGGGAAAGTCGAGCCCAGGAGTTGTAGTAACTCAGTTTGCTCCTATCCCAAAATCCGAAGTTAGAAAGAAATATGGGAATCAAAAATTTCAACCACAAAACAATCAACGAAAGCAAGGTCACGTTCACCAAGGAAAGGGAAAAGGCAAACAAAGCCAAAACAAGAAGACGATTCAGAAGGTAAACTTCGTGAAATCCAAAGGGACTGATAAAATTGAAACTTTCGAAAACAAATCCAACACGGATTTTGTTAAACAAAGTAAAATTTTGAAAAGAAACAGTCAAAACAACTATACACAACACACAAACGGTTGTGATGTAGGACCAAGTACCTCAAGATCACGAAGTTCATCATCAAGCTCTTACAGTTATGATACTCCGAGGTTTGTTGAGCGGAGATCATGTTTTGAATGTAGTGAGTATGGGCACATTGTCAGAAACTGTCCATATCTCACAAGAGGAAAGGCAAAGGGTGATGCCCCCATGGTAACAGGTACCATAAAAGATCTGTTTCACCAAAACAGGACCCTCATCTTGTTAAACAACAAGAAGTGAAACAGATAAAGAAACAACGGAAAAATGTTGAAAAGGTTTTAAAACCGGAGGTTGTCCAAACAAAATCTGTTAAATCAAATGTTAAACATGAAAAACAAAAACATATTTGGAAACCAAAATCGAAAATTGTTTCAGGGGGAGCTACATCAATTCTGAATCATCGTGAAATGGATGTCACAATTCTCGATGATGACGGACGACCCAAGTCTGTGAAGGCATGGGTCCCCCTCTCCAACTAATCTCTGAATGAGTGTGTAGGATGTTCCAGGAGGAACTATTGATAGTCTTAGGATTGTTGATAGTGGAGCGTCCATGCACAAGATCGGCGACATAAGGCTCCGAAATATTGTTACATCTAGGAGAATATTGTTGCCATTGATGAAAAAAAAGGAAAGAAGACAAAAATGTCCGGTGAAAGAATGTGGTTGAATGAAGTTAAAAAATTTGACAAGATGAAAAATGTGCCAAAATTTGGTTGTTATGGTTTTTGATCGGGTCGACAGGAAAGATTCCAATGAAAAGTACGCGCCTGCAGCACGTCTGAAGCCTTTTTAAGATTCATGGATTTTTCTTCCACAAGAAGTTCAAAGTCCACAAGATGAACGTGTAGGGTACTTTTCTCTACGGTGTGATTAAAGAAAATGTGTTTGTTGAACAAACCAACCGGGTGTGCGGATGCCTTGGCGTGGATTGAACAACCGCACACTACTTCTCAAAGAGAAAGACAAAGACCTTCGCTGGTACAATGTGGAAGGCCAACCGGACCCAGAGGTTTATGATCTTGTTGCTGTGAAGAGATTTCTCAGTAGCTGCAAAATCGACCTTGAAATCCACACCGAGTGGATATTTAGTTTGGGAGAGCACTCAGATTCCTGCCAATGCACGAAGAAGTTGCAGGATTATGATTTTAAATTTCTAATCCCTCCTATTCTTGTCGATATTTAAGCTGCTTTATGATTTAGTAACATCTCGTATAAGCACTCTTTGACCTGACACATTGAACTCGAATATCACTTCACATGTGATTGTTTCACTATGAAACTCGTAAATGTTGTCATGGTCCGCACCGATTACCGAAATGCCCAACTGATTTTTCCAAAATTAGATAAATCAATTCTGATTAAAATTAATTTTGGTAAACGGCATTAAGGTCAAGCAAGAGTAATCCACATCGGAAAATCGTTTTTGTAAATATCTTTGTGTTTTTAAAATTATTGTAAGTTTGTTGATTTTAGGGGGAATAAATCCAAATTTGAAAAATTCAAAAACATCGAAAAATTTCAAAACTAAAAAACAATATAAAACAAAAATGAGTTTCCTGGCGAGCAAAAGAGAAAATGATAGTACATCAGTAGTGGTCTGTTGAAACATCTTTAAACTGAAATGCAAAATGAAAGATGTTAAGCAGCTCTATATAAGATGTATCGGTAGGCTCACAATCATCTTAAAGTGTGCAGGGTGATATAAACTTAAATCGACTGAAGACCAGGTGGGAACCACTCATTGGCATATGGTCTTAGTACCGAAATTTCGTTTGAGAGATTGCCGAGGTTCTGAGATATGTGGTCTTTATGTTGTTTATCATCTGGGTATCATGGTTGTTTCTTTTACCGAAATAAACGGAGACGAAGTCTAGATCTTCCATGATATCATACATACGTGTACATACTGCATACGGCCTCAATAAGTGATCAACAATCACATGTCCACAAAACAAGTGATAATATATCACATTTATCCGGGAGTCAAGTTCGTCTCTTTGATGTACGAAAGTACTGACCTGTTCACGGACTTGCTCTTGTGCCCTTCATGCATCTGAAAATCAAGTTCCTCATCAATAAGTGATTTTATCACATAGGGCTTGTTTTCAATCAAAATAAGTGAGTTTCTCACATTTTCTTATACGTCAAAATAGATGATAAATGGTATACTCACCAGTAAGATGAACTCTCGTGCATACCTTGATACGGGAATGTGTCGTGATGTGGATGAACACCGGTCGGTAAGTATAAATCATACCTTAACGTATCCCCTCGCCATGATTACATCTGATAAGTTGAGCTTATGTGGATAACAATACCAATAATCGTTATAGGATGTTTATCTAAATGTTAACAAAAAGAACAACAAGAGCGTTTTGGCGTGAGCGTACACTGATATGATTCTCTTACCCTCGAAACTCGCAAAAAGAATGTTTGTATATATTTACTTTTCTTAGTTTCTGCAACTCTGTATATATTTATTTACTGCTTTCAGTCTTTAAGTTTGAAATATTCAAAATGCCAAAAAGATTTTAGGTGTGTTTTAATATAAACTTTATAAAAGTCAAAAAGATTTTATTTCTGCTTTAGTTTTGATTAACCGATGTTGGAACTCAAGTCTTCGTTGCCTGAAATCTGATTGAAAACCAAAACGACTGAATTTTCATAAACGGTCAGAGTTTGCAAGTTTTGAAAGTTAATAATCAAAATTGAAAAATCTGTTAACTTTTCAAACTAATTGTCGGACGGTAGTTGAATGAGAATTGGTCTCATATGCGTCATTTGTTTAAATGTTAACTGTATTCCAAGCGTTTGTTCTCATTACGCGTTTAGCTTTCTTGCATGTGCAGATGTTGAAAGTGAAGAGAACATGTTCGATGATAAGCTTCGGAATGAAGACACGATGTGAAGGCACTCAAATGATAAAGATGATCGAGTTACCGCTGATCAATCATCAACACCACAAGGATCTAAAGTATCGAAAATCAAAAGATTCACGAGCATAATCAAATGGGGAGTTTATTGATACACTTCCTACATAAAAGCGGGAGTTTGTTAATACACTTTCTATGTGTGACACGTGAAGACTTTGAAGATCCTTTTCGAGAAAAAGAACCATCAAGAGATGGAGAACGAGATTACGAACCTCACGAGCAGCATCCAAGAGGGAGTTTGTTGATACATATTATGTGGATACGGCTCGGTTCGACTCGTCTACAAAGTGAAGGCCGTAGTCAAGACAACATCCTGTCTTGACTCGATTTGTTATTTACTTGTATTGTTCGATGTACATGTAACTGCGTGTGTGCAGTATACATGTTAGTATTGTTTAGGTGTTATCTGTTTGTTATTTGTTTGTTGTTTGGTCCATTGAAGCAGCCCAACAACATGCCAAAGTCCAAGCCCAGGTCTGAGGCCCATACATATGACGAAAACACCTTGTGGTGAAAACCCTTTTGGTGAAAACCAAATGGGACAAAAACACATGGGACGAAATCAAGGGATTTCGTCCAGATATTGGATTTCGTCAATGGGTTTTCGTCAAGAACTGGTTTTCGTCGATCATGATACTATATAAGCACAGACATTAGACAGAAACAAAAAGAAGAAGTCTGAATAGATTTCACAGAGCGAACACACTGTAAACACACACACACTGAGAGTTTATAAGGATATCTTGTAAACATTGCTTTGTAATCGTTTCATACGCATTAATACAATGGAGTGTTAATCGTTGAATCTTTGTGTTTGTGTTCGTAACTTGGTTTAACTTACCCGTTTGGATTCCGCACTTTCGGGTTTGTCGGAAAACAGGGAATAGAGGTTACTCGATCCTCCGGGTGGACCTACACTTCTAAGAAGGAGGCCCTTGCGAATTTCCTCACGGACCCTATGAAAGGGAGATCTACTCTACGACCATCGGATCTACTCTTGGGCTGGGCTGGGGGGAAACATGCTTGTGTGGATCTCACTGGGGTTTCCCCTTTGGTTGGTTTAAGAGAAAATGGGTTTGTAGCTAGACAAGCTGCAAAAAAAGCAGAATCAAAGAAAGTGGATAAGCACGCTAAAACTTACGTAGAGAACCAATATGTCTTTGTCCCTTTTACCTTTGATACATTTGGCTCTCTAGCGCCAGAAGCTATCCACTTCTTGACCAGCGTCAAACGGGTCATCCATAGTAATTGTTCAGCCCCGGGGGCAAGGGTTTGTTTTTGGAAAGTTAGGGTTTGCAATTTAGAAAGGGGTAACGGCGCAGCTTGTTGGTCGTCTACCCTCTGTTTTGATATAACTTGTCAGGTGTTTTTTAATGAAATGCAAAGTTTTATTTATGGGTAAAAAAAAAGAGAGAGACATCACAGTCATCAAAATCGTATATTATTAATATTGGTGTCATATATATTACACAAGTTTGATCAAATCTACTAATCCCATCAAACTTAAAGATCGAGATTTACCCACTGAACTTTTATATTATGTTTTTTATATATTTTAACTAATAGTTTGTTAAACATCTTATAATGAAAGTAGAAAATTATTTTTCATAATATATAGTCGGCAAAGATCTGATCAAGATCGAGCTATAAGGCTGAGAGGGGCACTCCCCTCTTAGGGGAGTCTCCTCTCTTACGCACACCCAATCAGGTTATGCCACGTCAACTCCCCTCTTAAACTCCCCTCACACCCCAATTTGATGGCGGCACTCCCCTCTTAGGGGACTTTTTTTTTATTTTTTTTTGTTTTTTTTATTTGTTGTTATTATGCATGTTTATAAATTAAAAAAATATTAATAAAAATTAAATAAAATTTAATAAAAGACATTTCATTAAATTAAAAATAAAAATTACATTTAAACTAGAAAAATAAAAATTACATTCAAACTAGAAAAATATAAAAACAAACTACTCGTCGTCGGAACTCACTTCAAGGTGAGGTAGATCTAAACGTCCGAGATGCTCAACGAGATCGTGTTTTAGTCTCCAATGCGTTTCTTCGTCAATGAGCTCGCTATAAGCTGTATCATCAAAGACGGGTTCGACTGGAGGATCTTGAATGTGTACCGGTGCTATCGCCCTTCCGTCGTCTTTTATAATCATGTTATGTAAAATAATGCACGTATACACGATGAACCTTATCTTTTTCACCGTTTTGGAACGCATTGGACGATTTAGTATTCCCCACTTCGCCTTTAACACACCAAACGCCCGTTCCACATCTTTTCTTGCGGCCTCGTGTTGCCTCTTGAACTTTTTTTCATTCGGGATGTGAGGATATGGAAAAGACTTCACAAACACGGACCAGCTAGGGTAGATCCCATCAGTAAGATAATACCCGCGCTTGTATAAGTGGTCGTTCACCTGAAATGGACAATTTGGCGCCGTTCCGTTTCGTTGAGTAAGAAATAACGGAGATTGTTGGAGCACGTTGATGTCGTTTTGTGAACCCGCCGGGCCACAAAAAGCATGCCAAATCCACAAATCTTGAGACGCCACCGCCTCTAACATATTGTCCACGCAATTCTGTGGGGCACATTCTCCAGACGAAGTGTGTACAATCCAGACTACCCAACATACCAGGTAGGTGATGTCTCTCCTCATGAGCCTGATACAATAGCGCAACATCGTGGCTCGTTGGTCTACGTAAGAATTCACCGGCATACATTGTACAGACCGTCTCGCAGAAATATTCAAGGCACTCACGAGAGGTCCTTTCAGCCATATTTAAATACTCGTCGTTTTCGTCTGGTGGGTTACCGGTTGCAAGTTGTTTAATCGCAGAAGTAACCTTTTGCAACGGCGTGAAACTTTTCTTCATTCTCCCGTCCAAGCCCTCTTGAAACCACTCGTTATTCGCTTCCACGTCACTAACAATTTTTAGGAACAAAGACTTGGACATACGAAACCTCTGACGAAAAATATCGGCATTAAATTTTGGATTTTCTACAAAATAATCGGCCATGAGTGTTTCGTGGCCACCCTCACGATCTCGACGGTCAATTTTTTTTTACTAGACGATGCCGTGTCTAGTAGCTCCGCTTGTTGGATGAGATTTTGGAAGAAAATTAAACTACTATCGTTTGACGGAGAATCTTCATCGTCGAGAAAGTCGGGTAGGGGAGAAAAAAACGGGAACTTGGAATCCATTTTTTTAAAGATTGGTTTGGCTTTGTGTTGTATTTGATAGATTTTTAGAGTGAGTTTGAGAATGGGTGTGGTAAAAAATTAGATTAAGTTGGTTATTTATATTGTTAAAATTGAATTTTTTTTTTTAAATGACCGTTGCCCAACGTATACATCATCGATCCTTGTGCTTCTTCTTCGGTGAAACCTCCCCGCACCCCCTCCCCGCACCGATGGCGGCGGTGTTCCCGATCGGGGAATTGGGTCACCGATCCCCCTCCCCGAGAGTGCCCCGTATACACTAAGAAAAAGTACATAATTTAATATAATACTTATTTTATTCTCCCTACCCAATTATGAAAGAGATGTGCAACTCTTAAATACTTTAATATTTAATATATATGTTGAATAGTAAAAGCCGTAACATATTGTGTAATATTTATCAGTCATTTATGATTTATATGTATACAATGAAAATAATTAGAAAAGAAAACCATTTATAGGTGCAAAACGAAATAATTAGAAAAGAACACTAATTTAACAATAACTCATATTTATGATAAAGATATTTTTATTTTTAATATATTTATGAGCATATTTTATCCTGCTCATAAATTTCCATCTAGTACTCCATTGCAGTTGAAGTGAGAGGGAATCGAGCCCCAAACTAGAGCGCAAAACAACAAAGATGTATCAAAGCCGTAACATACAATCTCATTAACATAAAAAAAAAATAATAGAAAACTTTATTGCGAAACATACAGTGACAAGTTAATGTAAAGGCCATAATGGTGGCGACAAGAGGCATGACATTAGGGAAATGACCGGGGCTATCACTGCCTCGGCATAATGGTGACATGAGAAATATAAATGACGCATAATCTATATGTGTGTAATATGCGTCCTTGGAGCAAGATAAGAGGGATAATAAGAGAAGGTATTTTGTCATACAAGGCGGCGGTGGAAGAAGAGGAGCCACAACCAATCAAGATCCGGTGACAAAAGCAGGGAGATGTGTAAATAGAGAAAAAATAAAAGGTCAAGAACACTAAGGCATTGTGTATTATTGAATAAGTTTTTAAACCATGTTGAATCATAAAAACTTCAAAAAAAGTTGTGTATTATTGAATATAAGTTTTTATAGTAATATGATGTGTTACCTACGTATTCTAATAACCTAAAGTCTCAAACCCTTAAAATTATGCACTAAGGGTGTACGGGGCGTTCGCGGGGCGGGGAGCGGTGACCCTTGTCCCCGATCGGGAACACCGCCGCCATCAAAGCGGGGACCCGAATCGGGGGGGGGGGGGGTCGATCGGTGTGGACTTACCGCTTGCTTTGGCACGATTTTCGGAATAAGACCGTTGTCAAACGGTCACTTTTATAAAAAAAAAAAAAATTCAACTTTTTTAAACAATATATATCTAACCTACCTAAATCAATTTTTTTACCACACTCACCACTCTCAAACTCACACCAAAACTCTCAAACTCAAATCTTTCAAATACAAAATGGATCCCAGGCTTCCGTTTCTTTCTACCCTACCCGACTTTCCGGACGATGGAGATGCATCGTCAAACGATACTAGCTTAATTTTCTTCCAAAATCTCATCCAACAAGCGGAGCTACTAGACACGGCATCGTCTAGTAAAAAAAAATTTATCCGTCGAGATCGTGAGGGAGGCCATGAGACACTCATGGCCGATTATTTTGATGAAAATCCAAAATTTAATGACGATACTTTTCGTCACAGATTTCGTATGTCCAAGTCTTTGTTCCTAAAAATTGTTAGTGACGTGGAAGCGTATGCCGAGTGGTTTAAAGAAGGCTTAGACGGGAGAATGAAGAAAAGTTTCACGCCGTTGCAAAAGGTTACTTCGGCGATTAAACAACTTGCAACCGGTAACACACCAGACGAAAACGACGAGTATTTAAAGATGTCTGACAGGACCTCTCGTGAGTGCCTTGAATATTTCTGCTAGACGGTCTATGCAATGTATGCCGGTGAATTCTTACGTAGACCAACGAGCCACGACGTTGCGCTATTGTATCAGGCTCATGAGGAGAGACATCATCTACCTGGTATGTTGGGTAGTCTGGATTGTACACACTTCGTCTGGAGAATGTGCCCCACAGAATTGCGTGGACAATATATGAGAGGCGATCATCAATACCCGACGGTTATGTTAGAGGCGGTGGCGTCTCAAGATTTGTGGATTTGGCATGCTTTTTGTGGCCCGGCGGGTTCACAAAACGACATCAACGTGCTCCAACAATCTCCGTTATTTCTTGCTCAACGAAACGGAACGGCGCCATATTGTCCATTTCAGGTGAACGACCACTTATACAAACGCGGGTATTATCTTACTGATGGGATCTACCCTACCTGGTCCGTGTTTGTGAAGTCTTTTCCATATCCTCACATCCCGAATGAAAAAAAGTTCAAGAGGCAACACGAGGCCGCAAGAAAAGATGTGGAACGGGCGTTTGGTGTGTTAAAGGCGAAGTGGGGAATACTAAATCGTCCAATGCGTTCGAAAACGGTGAAAAAGATAAGGTACATCGTGTATACGTGCATTATTTTACATAACATGATTTTAAAAGACGACGGAAGGGCGATAACACCGGTACACATTCAAGATCCTCCAGTCGAACCCGTCTTCGCTGAAACAGCTTATAGCGAGCTCATTGACGACGAAACGCATTGGAGACTAAAACACGATCTCGTTGAGCATCTCGGACGTTTAGATCTGCCTCACCTTGAAGTTGATTCGGACGACGAGTAGTTTGTTTTTATATTTTTCTAGTTTGAATGTAATTTTTATTTTTTTTTAATTTAATGAAATGTCTTTTATTTAATGAAATGTCTTTTATTTAATTTTTATTTTTATTAATATTTTTTTAATTTATAAACATGCATAATTTATAAAAAAAAATAAAAATCCAACTCCCCTCAGAGGGGAGTGCCGCCATCAAAATGGGGTGTTAGGGGAGTCTAAGAGGGGAGTTGACGTGGCACTAGTTGGTTGGTTGGGCGTAAGAGAGGGGACTCACCTCTTAGGTGAGTGCCCCTTACACCCTAAGCGATATTTGTGGAATTTATAGATTTGCTAAACAACCCGACACCCGAGGTATATTACGCACATAATATACATATCTAATTCATTACATAATGCAATTTTAGCTTGCCGACATAAACCGACAAAAATCACCACCTTTAAGGCCACAACAATCTTATATATGCTTTTTTTTTTCTTTACCATCCTTTTCAATCAACCTTCAGTTACAGCTTTTATGAAATAATTAACCAAGGAAATGTAGGGCATGAGGTGAAATTATCACTGTTGCAGGTGTTATATGTAACTAGGTTATTCACAGCGCCGGCTCTACAGGCTTGGCAACCTAGGCACGGGCCTAGGGCCACCAAAAATTAAGGGCCTCTAAGTTTTTAATTTTTTTTTATATATATACTATATGTATGTATTAGGCCCAAATAAATACGTTTATTTCAAAACTAAACTGATTTTTCATTCAAGGAGTCCAAAATAAATATTGTTTAGCAAACAAAGGTCAACTTTCAAAACCCATTTCGCCTTGATTTCCAACTATCACAACACATCAAACATCGACCTAATAATCAATATTTAGCGGCCTAAAGCCCCTAAATATAGCGGCAATCATCGTTCCTACTTCTCATCGCAACCTGCTATCAATTTTTAGGGTAGCGGCCAATGGCGGACCTAGAAGACAAATTCAGGGGTATCCCAAAAAAGCTTTTACCTAGACCCGTCCCTTAGAATTCAAGGGCCCTGTGTGGCTAGTAAAAATGGGCCCTTAAATTCTTTTTTTACCTAGGTCATCCATGAGAATTTAAGAGCCCTTAGAGGGCCTATGCGACTATATATATATATATATATATGTATGTATACTTACTATGTTATATGGAACAGGGTAGCAGTTAGGCCAGCTATGCTATATGGAACAGACTGTTGGGCTATCAAGAAGACACAAGCGCGCAAGATGGAGGTAGCAGAGATGAGGATGCTGAGGTGGATGTGTGGACACACAAGGTTAGATCGGATAAGAAATGAGGTTTTTAGGGATAGACTAGGAGTGGCTAGTATATCGGAGAAGATTAAGGAGGGGAGATTGAGATGGTTTGGGCATGTGAAGCGGAGGGAAGCGACAGCACCGGTTAGAGTAGTGGAAACTCTTACTGTGGAGGGGAGGAGAGGAAGAGGCAGACCCAAACTGACATGGGATGAGCAGATTAGACATGATTTACTAGAGTTGCATCTTTCTGAGGACATGGTCCACGATAGGACTTCGTGGAGGCGTAGGATTAGGGTTAAGGACTTCTAGAGGGTATTGTAGAAAGGTCTTAGGTGTTTTTCATGGACGTAGGCTTTTCCTTTTCTTTAAGGGACTTTTCCGATGATTGCCTTCTTGTGTCTATGATGTTGTATGCTATTATACATGATTTACATTATGTGTACGCCCAAAATGATGTTACATGTCATTATACATGATTCACATTATATTGTCCCACTCTTATCACTTTCTTAGTATGGCCGACTTCTTATTTCTGTATTCTTTGACTTGGTATGTTGGTTTGCTGTTCGCTTTCGAGCCGAGGGTCTCTCTGGAAGCAGCCTCTCTATCCCTATGGATAGAGGCAAGGTCTGTCTACATCCCACCCTCCCCAGACCCTACAAATAGCTCTGCTATCTGTGGGATATACTGGGTATGGTTGTTGTTGTTGTTGTATACTTACTATGTTATAAAGACTTGTGTATCATACAAGTTAAATAAAAAATTATTAAAAAGTTAGAAATAAGATTTAGAAATTATAATATGATGTTTTGAGATAAGATAAGATAAGATACAATTGAAATTATGTATTAAATAAAAAATATTAAACAGTTACTAATAAGATTCAAATATTATTTACAAGTTTTATAAATAATATTTAGTTTGTAATAAAAAAAATCTTCACAACAAAAAGAACCAAAACTCATTGTCTTTGAATGTGTACTAAAGTTTGTAGTCCTTTATGACTTTTCAATATTAAAAATTCTAAGTTTTAATATGAATCGTAAGATCTTTAATTTCATATAACCGCATTTTAAAAAATTTGCTTAATCGTATATCCATAGAAACATAAAGATTAAACATTCAAATTTTCTTCATGTTTATATAATATTTCTTTACATTTAAAAAAAAATCTATTAAATCATATATATTTCAAAAAAACTATTTTAATGTTTTTTTCTATATTATTGACTTTTAACTTGTTAAAAAAGAACCATCATACATACAATGAAAAAGAAAATAAACTAAATGGTTGAAGTTTTTGCTTAATTGTGACTTTTGTGTTTTCTAAATTTTTTTTAATAATTGAATCACTCGAGAAGGGAAAACCCTTTTGACCATTAGGCCATGCCTCATTGACATATGTTATCTAGATTTACTATTTCCTTTTCATTTATTGTCCCAACTTCCAAGTCCCAACTCTTATTATTATATTATTAATATTAATAGAGTAAAATGCACGGATAGTCCCTGTGGTTTTGCAAAATAACATCTATAGTCCTCAACTTTTGAAAATTACAGCGGTGCTCCCTGTGGTTTGACAGTTTGTTACTCGGATAGTCCCTGGAGTGGATGGCGGTTAGTTTTCTCCGTTAAATGGATGTGAAATGACAAATTTACCCTTTATCTTCTCCACTATATAAAAATAAAACAACCCAACTCCGACCAACTTCCAGAGCCACCCAACTCCGGCGATCACAACGGTACGACGTCGTTTCCATATCTCAATCCCACCTTTCTCCCCTATTAGGGTATCCGGGGCACTCTCGGTGACCCCTTTCGGTGACCGAAGTCCCCGCTCGGGAACACCGGCGCCATCAAGGCGGTGAGGCAAATCGGGGAGGGGAATCGGGGGTTGTTCACCGATGAAAAATGAAGAGAGAGGGTGTCAGGTCCATGTTTCCCACCAATCAAATTGTTTTTTTTTTTTTTTTGAATAAAAAAACAATTCCCCTAAGAGGGGAGTGCCGCCATCAAATTGGGGTGTGAGGGGAGTTTAAGAGGGGAGTTGACGTGGCATAACCTGATTGGGTGTGCGTAAGAGAGGGGACTCCCCTAAGAGGGGAGTGCCCCTCTCACCCTTACAATCTTTAACAACACTCTTTTCAAATCATAAAACATCCACATCAGATCTCAAAAAATCTGATCATATTAATGGCAAATGCACATTAGTCAACATTAGCAAACATAGAGAATCTAGATCCACAATTCCCTGCACAATAATTCTAGTTTGAAATTTACAATTACGATTAGAAATTAAACAACAATGAAATGAAATGATGATTTACCAACGCCGTTTGAAGAACAAAACCCAAATTCTAGTTTCAAAACCCCATTTTGACTCTCTCAAGTTATTCAAACAAAACCCAAATTCAACCTTCAAAACCCCATTTTGACTCTCTCAAATTCTTCAAATAAAACCCAAATTCAACCTTCAAACAGATTTACCATCTGCATCTCTAACTCAACTCACATGCGTATGTGCCTGATGTGAGAAAAAGAGAATGAGAACTTCACCACCAAGTGTAGCTCCACTGAGCAATTGTAAGTACCAGCTGCAATACGAGCTGTACTCTTGGTGTTGGTAGTGACGACGAACACCGGAGGAATTTCGATAACTCAGTCAGTGCGGTGTCGTTTGGACTCGCTACTACTGCTATTCTCATTTGTATGTTTCTTGTCATGGCTCTTTTCGAAAGGTTTCTCCCTTATTAAATAATAAATACTCTATATTGGTTTTTTATTTTTTATAGGAGGGGTAAATTTGTCATTTCACATTCACTTAATGGAGAAAACTAACCGTCATCCACTTCAGGGACTATCTGAGTAACAAAGTGTCAAACCACAGGGAGCACTGCTGTAATTTTCAAAAGTTGGGGACTATAGGTGTTATTTTGCAAAACCACAAGGACTATCCGTGCATTTTACTCATATTAATAATACTTCATCTTCTTCATTCTTATATGACCTGCAACTTTAGAAGTTTCCATTATCCTAAAATTTCCTTTCATTCGACCATAAAACTTCATTTTATTTTATCCTCACATTCACTTAGGGGTGTCCTAATATTTGTTTAGAGGTATCCCCATTAATAAAACAGAGATTAAAAATAAAGATTGCACTGCGCCAAGAAAGTTGAGGGGTATCCCGGGCCACCCCTCACCAATGTATAGATCCGCCCCTGCTAGCGGCTATCACTAGACGAAAAAAGTAAGGGCAATCACCCACTGAGGAGAGTTTATCGGCGAAATTAGGGTCCCTACTTCATAGTTCGCTTAGGGTCTCTAAAAACTTAGGAACGACCCTGGTTATTCAGTCAATCTAGAGGATTTAATTGGAAATAAAAATGGAAAAGAGAGTTTGTAAATTTATGTTTGAGTTCTGGTGTAAATCATTGTTGGGTTTCATTTAGATACTAATAAGATTAAAGATGGTTAGTGCAAATTTACAAAAACTTAAAAGTTATGTGACATAATCAGCAACCCAGATGATAAATCAGTGTATATAAAAAGTGCAAGAGACCAGCTAGTTTAGATCAGTTTAACCAACATCCACATTGCCCTGCTAACCTGCATTACAACGAACTAGCCGGTTTGGTTAAAACCCGATTCAACCAGATACCGGCTTGAAACTACTTGGACCAGACCTAAGGAAGTAAAATCATGTTTCAGTCTTAAGATATATAGGGACAACTTTAAGCTGTGATGCTGCAGCCATGTGGGACTGGAAGTTCTTTATTTATAATTGTAACGGTGTAGAAGTCCATATTTTTAAGATATTAGCGATTGTGGGACAGAACACTAATTTAAGAACAAAGCTTTAAAATGGGAACCGGTTTAAGGACTAAGCAAATTCACAATTCATGGCCCTTGGTTTCTTACTCCACAACTCACACAAAGCATATAGAATTTAGATATAGTAACTCATCCAAAACTTTATTGTTTATAGATATAGTTGTATTAACTTAAGTTAGTTAAATAAGTTCATGAAAACTCTAATTCAACTACTACATGTCATGAAAACTCACACAAACAAATAAATGCGGTATACGTGGTTGCAAACAACACCAACAAACCTAAAATGATATATAACTAGTAGAAATAAGTTGCGCGTTGCAGCTGAAAGTTTGTACGTACAAAACTGAAAATAAATTAAATTCGATTACTTAAAATTCTTATAACAAAAAAAAAAAAAAAAAAAAAAAAAAACAGTGTATAACCTGTCTGTAGGTCCATTTGGAGGATCAAGAAACCTACTTTCTTGTTGTTAGAACACACTTACAAGTGCGGAATCCTTGTAAGAATGCAACCAAAGCAAAGTAAAACACGCACAAGTAACCAAAGATTCCCTATCTTGATTAAATGGAAGAGAACAATTACAAACACATACACACAGTGTTTACAGACTCACTAAAGCTCTCTTACTCTGTTCAGCACAACATAAGCTGTTATATATAGGACCCAGCCCAGTAACATTCAGTAACATCACGAAGAATGTTACTGGGCCCACGAAGAACCTAAGCCCACGAAGAACTAGGTTCTTCGTTGACCAGTCCATGAAAAACCATACAATGCACGAAGAAGGTTCTTCTTGATAACCATATCCCACGAAGAATAGGCTCTTCGTGGGAGGCTGCAAACAACAAACTTTTGACAGAAGATGTGCAGAGACAGTTAAGATATAAGCCAAACACTTGTAGACTGAACATTGCAGTTGCATTACAAACAAAACTATATAACTGTCGTACCAAGTCAAGATAGGAGGATATCTTGACTTGGTCGACTCAACCAAAAAAAAAAAAAAAAACAGACACAATAATCCAAAAGACCGTACATTACATTACATCGTAAACGTAATAAGAACAAGCGACAGACACAAAAACTGCATCAACAAACTCCCCCTTGGCTGTTGCTTGGTCTTCGGTCTTCAGTCTTAATGAGCCGCTTCCGACCACGAACTTCCAGCATGAATTCCCCGATAGTAACAATAACAAGCAACGTGTTGAAAGCGTAAAGCCTGACTTGCATCCTTGTCTTCATAAAATATGTCATGACGAAAAAGTCTATCGATATCAGCAGCCGACATGTTGACTATCCACATCGGATCGAGAATACGGAAGTTTTCTTTGTCATTTCTGAAGACGATAACTGCCTCGTGCGTATCTGAATCATAACACCAAAGAGCCATGTTCGCGAGTATGTCTTGTTCCATCGGCATTAGTGGAATCTTATCCAAAACCTTCACCGGCTTGTACACGAGCCTGTATCGAGCCGTGTTGGTTGCTGGATCCAATGTGAACTTGATCTGCTCATACATAGGGAACTGTGGCTTGTATAATTCATCTTTCCAACCCTTTCTTCGTTCAATCCTCAACTTTCGAGCAAACAGCTTAACACCTTCAAAGTTTGATCGATTAATCAGCTCCAGCTTTCCTAACACTGCTACATCGTAAAATGGTAAAGTAAGAATACTCAGAAGCAACTTGAAATACTGAATTCCATATTCTCGCTTCACAGCAACACAATGAATCCCTTTAACGAACATCCAGCTGAGTATTCTTCCCTGAGGACAATCCTTTTCATACTTCATGTAGTCAGCTTGCACAACAGGAGGGGCTGGTTTTGCAGTCTTTGAGAGGAAGTTCTTTCTCCATTCTTCAAATGAATCAGCTGGAACATTAGATAAATCTCGATTCTTCAATCTTTCATCGATCTCATCCATGTTGTATTTCAACCAGTCTTCATCAAATGGATTAAACTCAGTACCGTCTTCTCTTACGTATTTTGATTTCTCGGCATCGCCTTCGAACACTATTTCATCAAGACCATCCAAGTTTGTTGCTTCGAGTTCACTTGGAGTCTCGTCAATTGTAGCATCATCGACTACTTTCATATCAGTTAACCTCAAAATCTATTCATCTGTCATTTCGGAAATGAACTCTCCGTCTTCTAAGTCTTCTCGATTAACAGTAGGGCATGCTTGCAAGGTAATATCAGCTGAGCTTGACTCTACATTCTCACCAGCTGTAGAACTTTCAGGAGGACACACTTGCAGAGCAATACCACTCGAAGTGCCTTGAGTTGTTTCAATCTACTAAGGATGATAAACAATAATCTGAGTTGAAGTAGATGCCGCTTATGAGGCTGACGCATCAGGGTTGCCTTGGTCTTCGCTATCGTGATCACGCTTTCGCTGAATATCTTGTTCTTTGCATCGATCAGACCATAAGATGTTCACCCTTTTTCTTCTTATCTCAAAGGCATCCTTAATAGACTTGAAACCATCCACCAGTGTGGTGTTCCTGATATCATACCAATTCTTCATGAAGTCATGCCTTTCAGCCAGTCGATCTGCAGATTGTTTCACGGCAATACTTTGTTCTTTCACTCTGTTCAGCTCAATACCTCGAGCATTGTCAGCAGCTCGCATCTGTAATAACTGCCTTTCCCGTTCATCATCGGCAACTTTTAGACGTTCATTCTCAGCTCGGAGTTGCGTGATTTCGGCTTGTTGTCTTCCAACAGTTTCCTTTAACATGTTAATCTCCAGCTGTTGTTTGAGCACAGTATTTCTATTTTCCGACATAAATTCTGAATGCCAATTGATTTGACCTGCAGTAGCTTGTAATTGCGAAAATAGAGATTCTACCTTTTCATCCTGTGCCATTTCTGAGAACAATCTTCCACGACGCTCTGAGCTTCTCTGATGCGTTTCAGATCGTTGTTGTTGAACAAATGAAGTTGCTTATTGAGGTTCGGCTGGTGGTGTCACAACCGGTGTCTCAGCTGCAGTTGTAGCCGTTGGAGGTGGTGTAGTTGCTGTAGATGGTGAGGTCATCATAGCTGTAGTTTCCTCCGCAGTGAAGGCAAACTCAGGATTGACCTCTGCTTCGTGAAAAGGTTCAGCAACGGTTTCCTGTTGTGCAGTGGCAGGCTCTGATGAAGATGTACCAATAGTCTTCTTCATCTTCTTCTTTCTACGTATAGCAGTCTGCTTCTTTTTCCGACGCTCTGCCTCTGTATTAGAAGGCACGTAGTCTTCATCCTGATCAGTACGGATCCTCCACACTTGTCTAATGCCACGCTCGTCTATATAGTGTTCATAACCTGGTTCAGGTGGATTATCGTTTGAATCAGAATCAACATTATCACCACCACGAGCACTCGTTCCACTTGCACCAACATTTCCGCCATCACCACCTTCATCATCACCTCCATCATCATCATCTTCATCATCCGTATCACCGAATATATCTAATTTCTTCCATCCAAACTTATCCTCTATCATCTTCGTTAAAGTAGGCTCTTCATCATCAGATTGACTTTCATCAAGGCGCCATTTATCGTTTGCTAGTGCCACGTAATTCTTATCCCCCAGTGCCCCAAGCATCTTCCGAGGTATAGTTTCTGGGTAACGTTTAGCAGCTACACCTTTAAATATCTTCAATGAATGTTCTATCTTCACATCAATCTTTAGAACATCATTTGCAGCCTTCAGAAGATCAGGATGTTGCACGTTCATAATCATTTGCAGGAATCTTGGATACATCTAAAACTTGTTACCACTAGCTCCTATTCTCAGATTTTCCTTCATATTCGAGAAAAGATACTTAGGAATACTGAACGGTTTGTTCAATACCAAAGCGACCATCAAGCCAATCAAGTCATTACTCGCCATGTCGTAACCGCTTCGTCTATTGCTCAAACACTGAATGAGGACATGTAACAGGAACTTGTAACGCATCGGCAACTTTGTTTTGTTGATCTGTCCTCCGAAGATATCATCAATACGTTTCATTCATAGCAAACAACCACGCCGACACATAATCGAAATAGAATACGGACCTTCTGGATTGTCATTGAGTTGTAGAACGCTGTTGAGAATATCAGCAGACACATCCACATTATGGAGATTAACTTGCCCGTGAATAACCTCCTTTCCGTCAACCTCTATCACGCTCGCCGAATCCCAGAATTCTTTCACTAACGTCTTGTATACCGGCGTTTGATGAGTAATGACCTCGTTTTTCCTCGATTCGCGTAACCACCTTGTAATTTCATTGAAATCAGTCATCTTTCCTTCTGGTTCCAAGTACGCGACCTTATTGTGGCAAGGTTCATACATTATCTATTCCTGGGTTTTATCTATCTTCTTCATAGCAGGCTTCCGCTTTTGTTCTTTAGGAGCCATTCTACACATGAAAACGTCCACAATAAGAAAGGTAAACAAGCACACTTGATACATAAATTTTACATGTGAACAGTAAACAGTGGGCAGAACATACTGAGAAAAACCAAAAATTTTCTAAGTGTTGAACCCATGAAGAACCCATTGTTCACTAAGTGCTATGTGGACAAAGAACCTTTATTTGGACGAAGAACCTGTTTACACGAAGAATCAGGTTCTTCGTAACCATCTCTCACAAAAAACCTTAGTCAACTTAGTCTCTATTTTTCGTTGACCAGAAGGGTTCTTCGTCTGCTCTCAAGGAAGAAAGGTTCTTCGTTCACAAGAAAAGGGGTTTTTCGTCTTATTCTAGTTCTTCTTCCCCAATCATTTTAACTGTTCAAGATTTTAATTCAAGTGTTTACCCAAACTGACAAGAATCATTTAAAACCAACTGACAAACTAAATCAAAACAAAAACACATTTTACACAACCACTTTAACAGACATAAAAACTGCATACAAACATCAAAACCAAATCCCTATTTATTCAAGCAAAAATTCCAACAAAAAAATTTCATTCAACATCTCAAAGCATTAGAATAGATCAAAACCACCAAGTTATATATCTGATTTTGATTTTAAACAAATGCAGATCTCACACATCAATCAGAAAACGTTGTTGTTGTACAAGAATAAACAGATGGATTCATTTCTTTGCTTAGACATACTCCGAATTTTTTTTTAACCCATTAAACATGAACAGTTGATTCAAGGGTTTCATAATTATTTCATGTCTGATGTTCGAATTTGCTCGATGTGTTGATGTATTGAACAAAACTCATTATACCTAAGAATATCACACAATAACACCAAACAAGTATGATTCAGTTCTGAGTCGGTTATGGTTTTGAAGAAAAAGATGAACACGGTTTTGCAGAGAGAGAAAATGAAAAAGTGATTTTGAAATTGTGATAAAGTAAACTGACACTGGACCGCCTTTTTATACACCGGCCTCCACGAAGAACCCTCACCCCACGAAGAACCCTCATGGGCCGATGAAGAACCTTGATGGGCTAACACAGTGCAGCCAAATTAACTTGATCCACGAAGAACCTATGGTTGTTCGTGAAGATCTAAAATAGCGAAGAATAGCCACGAAGAATGGTTCTTCGTTGACCAACACTATTCTTCGTTGACCAATTTGGTTCTTCGTTGATCAATTGGTTCTTCATTGATCATATGGTTCTTCGTTGTTCATTTGGTTCTTCGTGGACTTTCCAAACACAAGAGTCACCAACATATGAAGAACCATGAACAAATTGAACATACTTTGTTTTATGTTTCCCAATTTTGCAGAAAGGGTTTTTATGAAGTTGTGATATTAAAAACAGGTTGGTTTTGGGCTTTTTCCAGGTAGAAAACATTCGAGTATCCACTTCGGCTAATCGAGAGCAAATTATAAACAAAAACAAAACTAAAAATATAATTTAAACAAGGAGGTAAACTAAACCGAACATTAACCGACATTAACTAACTGTACACTAATTACCAAGCTTTTTCGAGTTTCAAGGTAAGAGAATCATACCAGCTTACGGTCTTATCAAAAACAGTTTTTGTTTCTTGTAAATATTAAGATAAGTATCCTACCACGATTATCGGTATTATTGTCCACATAAGCTCAACTTATCATATGTAATCACGATTAGGAGATAAATTTAATGTATGATTTATACTACTCGCCGGTGTTGATCCACTCACGACACATTCCCGTATCAAGACATGCATGAGAATTCATCTTACAGGTGAGTATACCGTTTATCATCTGTTTGAACGTATAGATTGTGAAATACTCACTTATTCTTGATTGAAAACAAGCCCTATGTGATTAAATCACTTATTGATGAGGAACTTGATTTTCAGATGCATGCAGGGCACATGAGCAAGTCCGTGAACATGTTAGTACCATCGTACCGACAAAGAGACGAACTTGACTCCCACATAAACTGTGATATTTTATCACTTATTCATAGGGACATATGATTGTTTATCACTTATTGAGGTCGTATGCAAAATTTACACGTATGTATGGTATCATGGAAGATCTTGACTTGCGTCCCCGTTATTTTTCGGTAAAAGATTCAACCATGATACCCAGATGATAAATCAGCATAAAGACCGCATATCTCAGAACCTCGGCATACTATCAAACGAAATTTCGGTACCAAGACCATATGCCAATGAATGGTTCCCACCTGGTTTGCATTTCGTTATATTTATATCAACCTGCATGTTTTAATTTGATTGTGAGCCTACCAATACATCATTAGTAGAGCTACTTATCGTTTTTCATTTTGCATTTTGACCGTATTTGACAGACCACTGGTGTATCATCATCTTCTCTTATCTTTCCAAGAAACTCATTTTTGGGTTTTTTTTAATGTTTTTGTATTTTTGAAATTTTTAATGTTTTTGGATTTTTCTGAAATTCTCCCCCTTAAATGCAGAAAGTAAATAACTAAAAGACATGTTTTTGGATTTTTGAAATTTTCTGAGGTTTTTCATTTTTCAAACTTAACGACGAGAAGCAGTAAATGGATTTTTGAATTTTTCTGATGTTTTTGCATTTTTCATTTTTCAAACTTAACGACGAAAAGCAGTAAATAAATAAAAGACATATTTTTGGATTTTTTAAATTTTCTAATGTTTTTGTATTTTCTTAAGATTTCTCCCCCTAAAATGAAAAAAGTTAATAAATTGGAAATCTTTTTGTATTTTTAGATTTTAAGAAAATATTTACAAAAATGATTTGCCGAAGATGATTTACTCGGGTTTCACCTTGATGCCATTGACCAAAAGAAGATAATCAAAACGTGATTTATCAAAAGCTTTTGTAAACAGGTCGGCACGTTGGTGATCCGTGTGGATTTTCACAACATCGATGAGTTTCTTTTCATAACAATCTCGTATGAAATGATACTTAATCTCGATGTGTTTGGTCTTTGAGTGCTGTACAGGATTACGAGTGATCTGTAAAGCAGCTTCAGTATCAACTTAAATAGGAGTAGTTAGGAATTCAATACCGTAGTCACGCATTTGCTTTTGGATCCATAAAACCTAGGAGCAGCAACTAGAAGCCGAAATGTACTCAGCCTCACATGTTAAAGTGGCCACATAGGTATGCTTTTTTACATTGCCACGTGACTAGGAGATTCCCAAGAAACTAACATCCCGCTGATGTTGACTTTGCATCAATCTTGCAGCAACCATGATCAGAATCACTGAATGCTATCAAATCAAAGTTATCATCCTTAGGATACCAAAGACCGATGTTTGGACAACCCTTTAGATAATGAAATATCCTTTTAACAGCCATCATATGAGAAACTTTTGGATTGGGCTAGTAACGAATAAGAAGACATGCCAGATACATAATGTCGGGCCTTGAAGCGGTAAGATACATAAGAGATCCGATCATAGCACGATAGAGAGATGGTTCCAAATGTTCACCCGCTTCGTCAGGAGTAATCCCATGATTTTGAGCCAGAGGAGTTCCCGCAAGCTTCGAGTCTTCCATCTGAAATTGTTTCAAGATATCCCCAACATACTTGGTCTGATGAATGAAGATTCCTTTCTCAGACTGATGAACCTGCAAACCCAAAAAGAAATTCATTTTTCCCATAGCGCTCATCTCGAACTTCTCTTGCATCACCCGCTCGAATTCCTTGCACATTTCATCATTTGTAGACCCGAAAATGATATCATTAACATACATTTGAACCAACAATAAATCCTCATTTCTTTCCTTGATGAAGGGAGTACAGTCGATCAACCCACATCGAAAACTATTCTGCAATAGATAAGAAGACAACGTTTCATACCAAGCCCTTGGAGCTTGATGTAAACCATACAATGCCTTGTTCAGAAGCCAAACTCTGTCAGGATGAATTGAATCTTCAAAACCAGGCGGTTGCTCAACATAGACTTCTTCTTCGACCACACCATGAAGAAACGCACTTTTCACATCCATTTGATAAATAATAAACTTCTTGTAGGACGCATAAGCCAAGAAATCCTTATTGCCTCAAGACGTGCCACTGGTGCATAAACTTCATTATAATCAATACCTTCTACCTGATTAAAGCCCTGGACAACCAATCTCGCTTTATTTCTCACAACAACACCTCGATCATCCTTCTTGCGCTCGTAAACCCATCGAGTACCAATCTTCTTATAGTTCGGGGGCCTGTCAACCAATTTCCACACGCCCAATTTCTAAAATTGCTGAAGTTCCTCTTGCATAGCTTCAACCCATTACTCGTCTTTCATCGCCTCCTTCCATGATTTTGGTTCAACTTGACAAACATAACAGGCAAAAGACCAATCATTTTGTTCCCCGAATTCTCTAATTGCCAAATACAAACCAGCATTCTGGTTGTTTCGAAGCTGATTACGTGTCTGCACACCACTTTAGACACCTCCTATGATATTCTGCCGAGGATGAGTCTCATGAATTCGAGTTTCAAGAACATCAGGAACCCGAGCATTAATACCCAAATTGTTGATATTCAAATCAACAACCAAATCGATGCCTGGAGACGCCGTAGATGTGGATGCATTTCCTTTAGCATTGTCTTGATTCTGCACCTGAGAAGTTGCTTCAGAAACACCTTGAACAGGAGCTTGGACAAGAGCTAAAGTGGCTTCATTTGCATCATGAAACTCTTCATCTTCCGACGAAACATTATAATCAGCTACATCTTCAAATTCCTCATTTTGAACAACATTATTAACCAAAGTAGACTCTTTTCGGTTAACAATAATTGGTCGCACTAATGATGAATCAATTACAGTATCACCCTCAAGTAACATTTGTGCTGCTGCAGACGCGTCATCAAAAGTTGGCAGATTAAAGGAATCAAACAGTCCATCATAATCAAACATCCAATTAGCACCCGGAGCTCTCACAGATTCAGTGTATCTTTGAACCTTAACTTCACCCCATTCTTCAATTATTTTCGTTGTCAGATTCCACACACTGAAATTTGGAGTAGCATATCCAAGAAAGAAACCTTCGATAGCCCTTGGACCAAACTTGCCATGTGGATCAATCATAGTGCATGGAGCTCCAAAAGGTTCTAAGTACGACACATCCGGTTTCCTTTTGTGTAACAATTCGAAACATGTTTTCCCATGCCTTTTAATAGTAAGAACTCTGTTCAAAGTATAACACACAGTAGCCATAGCCTCCCCCCAAAACTGAACAGGAAGCTCCGACTCTACCAACATAGTTCTTGCTGTCTCGATAAGCGTTCTATTCTTCCTCTCAACGACACCATTTTGTTGAGGAGTATAGCAAGAACTGTATTCATGCAGAATTCCGTTAAAAGTACAGAACTCGTCAATAACCTGATTCTTGAATTTTGTGCCGTTGTCACTTCTGATTCGCTTTACTTTCAAAGGGTACAAATTCTCAAGTAAAGTAAGAAGATTTTTGAGGATTCCTGGAGTCTCACTCTTGTGTGCCATCACCGCTACCCATGAAAATCTTGAATAGTCATCATTAACAACCAAACAATAAGCATCTCCAAACGTAGTCTTGTGCTTCATAGGTCCAAAGAGGTCCATATGAAGACGTTCAAGAGGCATGTTGACGGTGTTGATTTTCTTGATCGGATGGGACTTCTTCGCTAGCTTTCCTTTTCGGCACGATACACAAACGTCTTGTAAATGAAAACTCTTGACTGGTACACCATTCACAAGATTATTTCACACCAAATGGTTCATTTTCCTCAAGTGAATGTGTCCCATACGTCTGTGCCAAGAAATGGACTCCTTTTTAGTGGCCTTTGAGACAAAACATACAACTTGTGCAGACGATGTAATAGCTTGGCTCATGTCAAGAATATACAAATCATTAATTCTTGGAGCCGTCAACAGAATCCATTCTTTGGGGATTTTGAAATCGGGTTTCAGCACATAACAACCGGTATCATCAAAATGAACCGTGAACTTCTTGTCACAGATTTGCGAAACACTAAAAAGATTGTGATCAATTTGATGAACATAATTGGTCTTATCAAAACTAACACCATTGGAAATCATTCCTTCTCCAGTGATGTAACCACCTTTATCTCCAGCAAAGGCAACATAACCTCCCCTAATGCTTTTCACATCATATAGGAGCCTTAAGTAGCCTGTCATATGCCGGGATGCTCCATTGTCAACAATCCAAAGACTATTCATAGTTCCTCCTAGAACACCCTGCACAATACATTACACGATCAATTTGAGATGGGGACCCAAGCCTTAGTGGTCTTGGGTCGACCCTTATATCAAGAAAAGTGATTTCTATTTCTTGATGATTTGGAAATGGTGTGCCTGCCCCTGAAACTGTACCGGTTTTAGGTTTCCAAAATTGTTGTCGTTTACCAGATTGATTATTATTTACAGATTTAGACACTTCTGGTTTTAACGCATTTGATGAACTTGGTTCCTTTTCTACAACATCCAATTTTAACGCTTTCTCGATTACCTTGACATTTTTACATCTTTGTTTTGCTTCTTGTTCCTTAACAGCATGTTTGTCTTGTTTAGGTGACACGGAACGACGTTGGTAATCCTTTTCAGGAGGGGCATTTTCAACAAACTTTGGTTTTGGTGGGTTTGTACAATTTTTTATTATATGACCAAACTCCCCACATTTAAAACATGATCTCCTTTCAACGAATTTAGGAGATTCCGTTGGATGTCCCGATGTTGAACTTGTAGGCCATGAGGTACTTGTTACATTATCACACCCATTTGTATGTTGAGTGTAATTATTATCACTGTTACATTTCAAAATCTTGACTTGTTGAACAAAATCAGTATTTGATTTATTTTCAAAAGTCTCAACTTTATCTGTACCGCTTGAGGCCACAAATTTAACATCCTTCCCCTTTTTCTTGTTTTGAGCTCCTTTTGACTCAA
Organism: Helianthus tuberosus; assembly: GCA_030545235.1. Classification (NCBI taxonomy): domain Eukaryota; kingdom Viridiplantae; phylum Streptophyta; class Magnoliopsida; order Asterales; family Asteraceae; genus Helianthus; species Helianthus tuberosus. The sequence goes on from JARYGA010023476.1 coordinate 26,212, forward strand.
ACTTAGGTTTTTGAGCTCGTTTTTCTGTTGTTTACTTTTAGAGGCGATTGGTTGTTCCTCGATTGGTAGTTTTTGATTCCCATATTGTTTTCTAACTTCAGATTTTGGAATAGGAGCCCACCGAGTTACTGTAACTCTCGCGATCGACTTACCCAAAAACTTACTGGTATAATCTTCCAAGACTTTATCAATAAATGATGGATTGACGTTTTTAATTGGGAAATCTTTGTTTGAGTAAATTTTATCATCACCAATCAAAGTGTACAACACATTATCGCTTTTAAAAGTAGAAACAGGTTCTTTGACAGATTTGTTTGAATCAATCTCTTGTGTTGCAACTGGTTGTATTGCAGAAGTAGGAGGATCACATAAGATATGATTCTCAATTGGAATTTCTACTCCTTTCTTCTTGTCAAGATATTGATCTAGATCACTCACATCTAATTCATCATCTGACGAATCATAATCCTCAACTACGGGAGGACTTTGTTCCGTAACAGGTGATGAATTTTCTGTCTTTTCAGATTCTTTGGAGGGATCTTCCAGTTTGAACCCTAATCCTGCTGCAAACTCTTTGGGATTAAGAGGTACAGATGGTTCAAAACGTGGCATTTCCTCCTCGTCAGGTAACTTGGTATAATTGTGTCTCAGCGGAGATGGACACGATTTATAACCAATACACTTAACATCCCCTTTCAGCTTTTGAACTTCGATGATATGATCAAGCACATATCGGGAGTTAGAATAACTCTCCAATTTAAGCTTGATTGCATCATGCTCGCATTTATTAATGGCTAACTCCTTTCTTGTTTCTTCAATGATATTAATGTAATTATTAATACCTGTTTGTTTGTTCAAAACTGTTTTAGTTAACCCAGACACACTTTTCTTAAGAGTTTCTATTACAGATTTGAATTCCTTTTCATTATGAGTTAAAGACATATTTGCCTCCTTGCACTTCGAAATATCAACCACCAACCCTTGATTGTGACTAGTAACTACCTCAAGCTTACGTTTCAATTCTACACAATCATTGCATACACTAGTAGTTTCAGTGTGTACTTGACTAGTCGAGGCAGCAACATTTTCCATAAAGGCAGTTTGATAAGAAAAAGATCCATCCTCGGTGAAGAACTTTTCCATTTCCTTGGATGCAACTTCAGCTTTTCTTATCAACACAGATTTCTGGATCTTCAGCTCATTGGCTTTTTTCAGCTCCTGAGCTTCTTTCAGTAAACTATCAACTTCAGCATCAAGGTTTTCCTTTACATCTGAATCTGAATCTGAACCATAACCACCCGCACTTGAGCTTTCCTCATCCGAACTACTACCGCTATACCCACAATTGTCATCATCCTCAGAAAACTCCTCTCTGTGGACATGCTTGATATACTTGATGATCTTAGCATAACATGGAGTTCCTCCATTTCCTTCATTTCCTTCATTTTCCAGTTGGACGGACCAATCGCATCCTTCATCAGCATGAACTACTAAAGCTCTTTTTGAATTAGAAGGCCCATGCTGGTTTGAGTTACTCGGGTCGTTAACTGCTACGATTCTCCTTTCATTGTTTACTTAATTTGCGTTGGATGAGCTTGATTGGTTTCGGAAAGGATTTTGATTTCCTTGTTTGATGGGTCGAGTGCATTCTCGTTTGAAGCGACCTTTCTTACCACAATTGAAGCACGTAACTGCATCCTTATCAAAACCATACTTAGTATCCCGTTTGCTCTCCAAGCTTGTTCTTCCCGTTCTTCTCATGTAATCCTTAGCTCTTCTCACTGCACTTGCAAACGCCCATTTTATATCCATCAGTTCCATCTCCCCCGTGTCTATTTGTTGATAGTCTTCATCTGTCAAATTAATGTTCCCAATTTGACCGGTGACTAATCCACAATAGGCACTCACCATTGTGTTTAGAAGCTCTATATGTTCCCGGGCACCTTCCACACTAACTTTGGTGAAGTTTTAGGTATCAAATCTGACGGTGTTGGGGTTTGATTGTTGAGAGTTGTTGTTACCATAGAAGACTGGCTGAGGGGCTGGTTGAGAAGGTTGTTGTTGGGTTTGTTGAGGAGCAGCTTGTGGGAAAGGAAGATAAGCTTTTGGATCAAATGGTTCGCCATATGGGTTTGTAAGAGGACCAAACGATGGAGCTGGCTTGGGTGGTGGTAGATAGGTTTTTGGATCAAACGGTTGCCCATAAGGGTTCGTATTTGACATAAATGTGGTTTGAAGCTTAGGTTGCTGATTGGTACTAACAGTGGTGTTAATACCTCCAAAGTACATCTCGGGGTTTTTTGGAACTGGAATTCATTTTGCCTTTCGTATTTCTTCTTCATTCTTGTTCTCAAGCTTTTGAACGAATTCATAAATAGTGATCGTATCTAGAACACCGGTATGCTTTAGCAAGTCAATGAATTGACTCCATTTAGGTGGTAAAGCATCAGCAAAATGTTGGATCATCTCTTGTTGTGTTGCATTAACCCGGTATGAGTGCATCTCACTAAGAAGATGATAGTACCGAGTAGACATGTCGTTGAGCGTTTCATTTTCCATAAACAAGAATCCTTCAAACTCCTTCTTCAAAAGATCGTGCCGCATCTTTCTTGTTGCAGCATTCCCTTATCCTCTAGCTACCAAGACATCCCACAAATTATTTGTAGTTGTACACTAGGCGAATTGATGATAGATATCTCTATGAAGTGCTTGAGTAAGAATGGCAAAGGCTTTCTTCTCAAGATGATATGCTTTCTTATCATTGTCGCTCATTCCCGCCAAAGTAAGTGGATTTGAACCGGATTCTTCGAGAGCTTCATTGTACGGTGTAGTAAAACATGTCCACAACTCGGTATTTTTCCCTAGAACGCACATATGAAAACGACTTTTCCATGATGGATAATCGTTCATGTGATTCAGTTTTGGTGGACGATTATTGCTTCTCGTTTCACTCTCGCTTAAAATAAGATTTTGAATGCTCTGATTTTGATTAGCAACACAAGCCCATTGATGTGCAGTAATCTCTTGTTTGGGCATTAATCCCTTGATCCATTGTGAAGGATCTTGGCTTGTACTTGAGTTATCGCTCCAATCCCAAGGATTTGTACTCATTTTTTATTGTTGTTTTAAGATAAGTGCTTGAAAATTTGAAATAACTAACAATGATTGAAATATAAACCTTCTGTGAAAAATGTCCAACTTTTGGTGTCACGAAGAACCAACTACACGAAGAACTAGTTCATGAAGAATGGACTCCATGAAGAACCTATTTCAACTAAAAACCAGGGTTCTTCGTTGACAATGATTCTTCGCAGGGATGGGTTCTTCATCGGAGACCAACTCACGAAGAATAGTTCTTCGTCGGAGGCCAACTCACGAAGAATGGATTCTTCGCCCTTAGGTTCTTCGTCGATGAGGTTTTCCCCAGCAAGGTTTTTCGTAGATTGGTAGGTGAAAAGTTACTTTAAAAAGCAGAATCTTATCCCTGAAACTTAGAAAGTGGTTTGGTGAATGACTCAAAATGGTTAACAGACAAACATTCGAAAACTTCAATTTTATGAAAAAGTACAAGAATATCCTAAAACAAAAGGAATATTCCGGTGACTTCTCCAGTCAAACCCTTTCCGGAAAAGTTGTCGAGCCAAAGATTTGTAAAAAAATTCAAGAAAAACCGTATTTTAGGATGTTTCCATGTATTTTAACAAGGTTTTTGTAAAAGTTTTTAGCAAAAAAACAAGATTTCTTAAGTTTTCAGGCCATTTTTCTCACAAAAACTCAAATATCATGTTTTAAGCTCAAGAACACTTCCAAGATGCTTCACAACTTGTTCAAACAACTCACTATGCTTAGTTTTCAACAAGAAAGATAGCCAAAGCTCTGATACCACTTGTAGGTCCATTTGGAGGATCAAGAAACCTACTTTCTTGTTGTTAGAACACACTTACAAGTGCGGAATCCTTATAAGAATGCAACCAAAGCAAAGTAAAACACGCAGTAACCAAAGATTCACTATCTTGATTAAATGGAAGAGAACAATTACAAACACATACACACAGTGTTTACAGACTCACCAAAGCTCTCTTACTCTGTTCAGCACAACATAAGCTGTTATATATAGGCCCTAGCCCAGTAACATCATGAAGAATGTTACTGGGCCCACGAAGAACTAGGTTCTTCGTTGATCAGTCCATGAAAAACCATACAGTGCACGAAGAAGGTTCTTCGTGATAACCATATCCCACGAAGAATAGGTTCTTCGTGGGAGGCTGCAAACAACAAGCTATTGACAGAACATGTGTAGAGACAGTTAAGATATAAGCCAAACACTTGTAGACTGCACATTGCAGTTGCATTACAAGCAAAACTATATACCTGTCATACTAAGTTAAGATAGGAGGATATCTTGACTTGGTCGACTCGACCAAAACAAACAGACACGATAATCCAAAAGACCGTACATTACATTACATCGTAAACGTAATAATAACAAGCGACAGACACAAAAACTGCATCAATACCGTCACCTAAATCTAGTTTAGATATCATATTTTAATTAAGAAATGAGTTTAATAACTAATGAAAGTATGTGCATAAAACAAAAAGTTAATTAAACCTGACACTCAAAAAAATTATATAATCAACAGATAGAAGTGTGTAAAACAATGAGCAATGCAAATATAAAACTAATTAAAATATTATATACATATTATATACACAATGGAATGAACAGTGATGAAGGGCATTTCAGGGATTTAACAGAAACACGTGGTTGTCTCCCCAACCTCCACCGCTTCCCATCCCATTAATTGACACGGTATTAAATTTCAGGAGAGAGAGAGAGACAAATTTGAGGGAGCAGTGATGGAGGATCCAACCGTCGTCTCCGGCCGACCACCCTCGGGTTAAACCGGTGGTGATGGTCTGGTGGTTTTGACGCAACAAACAACGATGGTAGTTGATGGCGACCGTGACCGCTGTGTATTCTAGGGTTTCGGGGGGAAGAAAGAGAGAAAGGGAAAGCTCATGGGGTTGCGGCGACGCCATGGCGGCCCTACGGCACGTCACCTCCTCTGTTTCTTTACCTTTTAGTTTACAAGAACCACGCTACAGACCCCATCTCTCACACAGCTTGCTCTTCTTTTGCTCGGTGTTCAACGACTTTTGTGAACGACGTTAATGGCACTTCATGGCGACGATGGTTACGCGTAGGTAACTTTCCCTTTTATATTTTATCGTTTTTGTCATTCGGAATTCTGTTCATCTTCTCCGGCCTGATTGTGTTGTTCCCCTTTTCACTCTGTGCTTTTTCTCTCTCAAATCTCCGGCGGCCAGGTGCGGTTTTGCGCTTTAATCATTCTTTGGTCTTAGTCTTCTTGGTTTGAACCTTTGAAGTTGTAGTTGCAGGTGTTGTTGATGGTGGTGCTTTCTTATTTTCTGGTTTGTCACTGCTTAGGTTTATTCCGACGGTGAGGTATACCGTATCGGTGTCTTATTTTACTTATTCCTCGGTCTTCGTCTTCTCTGTTTTGATCTTTGATTGTGTAATTGCAGGTATTCTTGTCTTACGAGTTTTGATTGTGTAATTGCAGGTGTTCTTGCCTGAGGAGTTTTCTTAATTAATGGTGTATTTGATACTTCTTTTCTCTACGTGTTTATATGATCAGCTTTACAAGTTCTTATCCCTGGTTTAAAATTTCATTGACGAAACATATCCTTGCTTTATTTTTTTAGTGATCTCTTGAGAACAAAAGAATGCCTTCAATTTTTTATCCCTTATTACACAAATGGGGCTGGTAAACACTCTTTTATTGCAAATTAAACAAGGTCAGTCAATTTAATCATTTTTTGGTTTTAGTTGTTTTTTTCCAATTTCAGTTACGGTTTTATGTTTGTTGTTCAAATTGAGAAGCATAATTTGATATAAATTGATGTTTCTACTGTAATTATGAGCTTGTATGTGATTATTTGGTCAATAATCGATGGTTTTAAAGTAGATTTGAATGTGTTTTTTGAGGAAATCGAGTGGTTGATCTACAAATAATGCCGACAATAACTCAATATGAAGAGCGGAACAATGAAGATGGAGTGAGGATTGTTGCTCAATCGTCTGCTTATACGCAACCTTGGTGTCATAGAACTAAAGATGGTGTTGTGTCGTCTTTTGGTGAATCTAATTGTGTCGGTGGTGATACGGATTCATCTACAGCTCCACAATCTGGTATATGTTGATGAGGTTTATCTAATTAGATGGTTTTAAAGATGGTTTTGGTATGATTTCTTTATTAGATGTTTTTGTGTTTAAGTAGATATTTGTTCTATGGGTATGATGAACAAAACCCTAAATTCAACCGTGATTTCAATGGTTTTCTGCAGGAATTTGTTCATGTGGTTCTGGCAGACCACTTATGCTTCTCCTTGGTGCGATATATTATCAGGTAAGGTGGTTTTTTGCTGTATCATGTGTTAGTTTTTGCATTTAGGCATTTGGATAGTTTTGATGACCCTAAGTAAATGTTTTTCAGTTACATGAGTTTGATTTGTGTACTTTGAAAAATGAAAGACGCTCTGCTGATTAATTAGAAATTTACTGAGTACTATGGGAATATGGCCAATGCTTGGAAGGTGATTTGCATCTCTAGTTTTTTTTTTTGTATATGTTGTTTGAGCAGGGTGAACATAAATAGTGTGTTTTGATCTTACAGGAATAAAGGAATATTGATGTTGTTATTCGTTACTGTTTGGTTGCTATTGAGGTATGTTATGCTCTCAAGCGGGAAAAAGACATTTCAGAACAGAGTTGACCAATTACCATCAGCCGATAGTGGACCGAAACAGGTAGCAATTTTTCTGCATTAACCCCGTGTTTCGCGGCGGGCTGACCCGTTTACTAAAGAGTCCATGTTTGGGTTCATCATTTACCTGTGCTGTTGGTATTTCTATTTGTTAATGAAATATGCAATATGCAATTACAAATATGGTATTCGACTGTTCATGGGCCATCTTTTATTATCTGTAAAAAATATACAGATTTTTACTTTAGAAGAAATGAACTGTTAAACTAAACTAATTACACCATACAACTTTTTTATATTGTGAACTTCATATAATTTTAAATGTGTTGTCATTAGGGTGGGTTATGATCTGGCTACAATAATTACATTGTATTGTAGAGGAATGACTAAATAATGAAACATATAGTTGAGATGATGTAGTTTTTATTAAAATTTTTGAAACTTCAATGATAATAATAAAATGTTGTAGTACACTTTCAGTTTGCAAGTCTTTTAATTTATTTATAGAGATAATGCAATAATTGGTTCCAGAGCACCATTAAAGGGCAACCGCTTAAGTGGAGGTGGATTGTAAAATAGGATTAAATTCTATAAAAGTTAACTATCTGATATGAAGGGTCGTTCATGATAGAATACCAACAAAGGCATCGCTAAAAAAGAGAGGCTCGAGCAATTTAGAAGATGGTTAAAAAGACTATCGCATATGGTGTAGCTCATGAAAAGACGAATAGAACACATTTTTGTTGGCTGCCATCTAGCGAAATTCACTAGGGCTTTAGTAACAAATTGGTGCATACTACATCATCTCAGATTAAAGCATCGTATTCAAGGTCTAATCAAAACAGGGGATAGAGGATGGGTGTCTTAAGGCTAAAAGGAAGGTAATCTCAGCTATACTCTTAACTTCAATATGGGTGCTTTGGCTCAAAAGGAATAAAAAAGATTTCAAAGGGAAATAGGTTTATATTCAAAATGTAATTGAGGACATTAAAGCTCTTTGTTCCTCTGGGTTACAAACATATCGTCTCTACAAAACATTTCTTAGGAGTAACGGTGCACGTTTTATTTTGATGTATACTTTTTAGGTGATGACTTCTTTATGGATGTTTTGGTGTTATATTTAGGGTTCTCTTTCGGTGACTCTAGCGAGTACCGACGCTGTAACGAATCAAACGGATACCGAACTTCTATGATATATGGATGTCAACCCAGCCGCAACACGACGGGGGTTACATCTAGGTAAGTTTGATAAGTAAGAGAAAACTTAAAATTAATAACTAAAAACGATATTAAATTCAACATTTTAAGATTATTTAGTTAAATAATAAAAAAAAGGTAGTTACACAATAAAAGAAATAAAAAAATAAACTTAAAGTTAATATATTAGATTTTTTAGTTAAATAATAAAAGAAACTAAAAAAGGAGGAAAAAACATAAAAACTGTTGTAAAACTAGCATATTAACACATAAATATGAGAAGAATTATAGGTAGAAAAGAACTAATATTTAATTGATAGGTTTGAGTTACAATAATATAGAATAGTTGTATATATTGGAGTACAAAACTTAGAGATAAAGCTAATCTATTTTTAGTGTTGATAACAACAATAATAATAATAATAGTTTATAACACTCCTCATTGGTTATCAACTTCATACGCTTAGAGATGCTACCTCGTCAAAAACCTTGCCAGGAAAACCCATTGGGACAAAACCTCAGCTAAGGGAAAAAGATGCAGCGCGTATTTTCTTCTCTGATTACTTCTGGATCAAGTATGTTGCCTCATTAAAAATCTTACTAAGAAAACCCAATGAGACCAAACTTAGTGAAGGGAAAAAGAGTGCAACTTATATTATACTCCCCCTCATTTAAACATGTATTCTTTAAGTGACTAGTGTTCATTTTTCTTGAAAGTTGCTCAAAGTTTTTGTAGCCAATAATTTGCCGCTTGATCATTTAATGTTCAATTCTTTATATTCACAATGTTGTATATCTTCATATAAGTCTTCCAGTGCCTTTTCTTGTAAACAAATGTCACAAGATCCACAACTGTGTTTTGTTATATTCTCTGCATTTACAAAACTAACCAAACTTGTTTCGATAGGTTAGTAAAATATAAGTTCATATTTTACATACCTTAGATGTATTGAAATAGATGTTTTTCCCATTTCAGTATTTCCTCGCTGGACAAGCAATACCATATCGATAAATTTAGATAAGATATATATATATATATATATATATATATATATATATATATATATATATATATATATATATATATATATATATATATATATATATATATATATATATATATATATAGGGAGCCGCTAGAATGAGAACCACCTCCAGTTATGAGAACCATGAGAACCAGTCTCCCCAATCAGATTTTGACAACAATAAGGGTATATTAGTCATTTACACCAAATATCATATCATTCCTCTCTCTCATCTGTCTTTCATTTAATGTTTCATCTCTCTCTCTTTCCTTTATATTCATAGTTGCAGACTCTCTCTCTTGAAAATCCAAACCCCACTCCCATCTCCATTAGCATCTCTCATTCTCTCTCTCTCTTGTCTCATGTAAATCGAAGATGATGATGACGACGATTGAACCCACCTTGTTTTCCGAGGGCAACCACCAAGCAAAACACCCCTCCGTCTCCCAAAGAAATCGCCGGCCACCCCAACTGTGGTGGCGGCTCATGACGCCGGTGGCCCCAAACAGAGGCGGAAGGCGGTGGTGGGGCGGTGGTTTGGTGGGAGTTCGGCAGATGCGGAAGGCGGTGGTGGTTTGTGGGAGACCGATGGGGGTTTTGGGCAGAGATCGGTGATGGCGGTGGTTTGTTACGAATGTGTAAGTAAAGGTGTATATCGTTTAGTTCTTTGTAGATCTGAACTTCTGGACCTTTGTCACCACTTGTTGGTTTTATCTGCTTCAATCATTTTTTTGGTAACTGTTTTTTGTTGCGGGTTTTGATTCTGTTGAATCTGGGGTTGGATCTTTGTGGTTTTGACCTTCTTGATGGTTTGTTTTTACCTGCTTCAATCTTGGGTTTTGATTCTGTTTGATTCTGGTGCTTTTTGAATCTGTTGAATATTTTGAATCTGATTAAATATGTCTGAATGATGTTCATGGTGGTTTTGGATGTTTAAATCGGTTGTACATGGTGCCTTTTTGAATGTTTTTGAATATGGTGCTTTTTGATAGGTTTCAAACAGTGATATGGTTGTTGGTGCTTTTTGATCTTGATCTGGATATTTGTTTTGATTCTGGGTTTAGTATGTTGGGGATTTTTGATCTGTGGGTTTTGATTTGTGATATTTAAATCTGTGGGTTTTGATACGATCGACGGGGTGGCGATGATGCAAAAAAAAAACCCCGTAGATTTTGATGACGATGGCGCGGCAAGGACGGCGGAGGGTAGGGTTTTTGATCCTGCAACCCCACTTTTGCAGCCTCTTGATTATCGGATAATCTGAGCCAAACCCCGTTTTTTTTTCGAGATACCCTTTGTTTTTTATGTTTGTTGGGTTTTTATATTTTTTTTGAGGCGTCGATGATGATAACAATATATCTGAGACACCTCCCGAGTTTGCGATTTCTGAGTGCGTTCGTTTTTGCGTAAAAAAAATTTGTAAAAAAAAAAATAACCCGTAAACTTTTTTAACGTAAAACGTAAAAACGTGAAGCGTAAAAAGTTTTACATAAAACGTAAATCGTAAAAAGTTTTACGTAAAACGTAAAACGTTTTACGTAAAACGTAAAAAGTAAAAAGTTCTACGTAAAACGTAAAACGTAATTTTTTTTTACTAAAACGAAAAAAACGTTAACGTAAAAACGTTAACGTAAAAAACCGTTAACGTAAAAAAACCGTTAACGTAAAAAACCTGAATTAAAAAATGTTAACGTAAAAAACGTTAACGTAAAAACCCGGTGCGTAAAATGTAAAAACGTAAAAAACGTTAACGTAAAAAACCGGCGCGTAAAACGTAAAGGGTTTTACGTAAAACGTAAAAGGTTTTTCGTAAAACGTAAAATGGTTTAGGTAAAACGTAAACGTAAAAATGTTAACGTAAAAAACCGGCGCGTAAAACGTAAAAAAAACATTAACGTAAAAAACCGGCGCGTAAAACGTAAAAAAACGTTAACGTAAAAAACCGGCGCGTAAAACGTAAAAAAATGGCGTTAAAAAACGATGCGTCAAAAACGGCGCGTTAAAAAAACGGCGCGTAAAAAACGACGCGTTAAAAAAAACGGCGTGTTAAAAAAACGTCGCTTGAAAAAGTCGGGCGTAAGACGGGTCGTAAAACGGCGTGAAAAAACGGAGCGTAAAAAAAAAAAAACTGATTTTAGAAAAAAAAAAACTGATTTTAGAAAAAAAAAAACTGATGTTTGTTTAATATAAAAAAAAAACTGATTTAAGAAAAAAAAACATTTAATGTAATAGGACAAAATTGTAATAAAAAACAATAAACTTAATAAGACAAAAAAAAACAAAATTACTTAAATACCCCTTTGGATTATAATATTAAAGACATAATAAGACAAAAACCATTTAATATTAATTTTTGTTACTTTTAATCTCATCCATCCATCAAGTTGATCTAAGGGCTAATAAGTGGTTCTCATGGTTTTCATAAATAGAGGTGGTTTTCATTTTAGCGGTCCCCTATATATATATAGGGGAATGTTCATTTGAGAAGAAATTTAATGTGAGAAGAAAAAGAAGAAAGGGCATATTAGTAAAATACTATTTCATTTATAACTCATATCATTAATGTTTCTCTCTTTAATTAATTAGTCAACTAATCATTAATTATCATACATATAATCTACAAAACTACACATATCAAAATTTTCCTACATATACCCTACACATTATAGAATTTTATCCTACACATCTCGAAATATATCCTACACAACTCGTAATTTATCCTACACAACTAGTAATTTATTCTACATTTTAAGTTAAGTTGTTTTTTTTATTTGGAAAAATATATATTTTGAAAAGGAGTTACAAATTTAATTTAGTTAGTTATTAAAAGGGAAGAATACAAATTAATGATTTATGTAAGTTTACCAATATACCCTTATATTAAAATTAAATGCAATTATTAAATGAAGTAAAATGAAGCATTCTTATTGGTTGAAACTTCTTCTTTTTTATTCTTACAAAAAATTTTTCTCATTTGAACCTTCCACTATATATATATATATATTTGATAGGAGATGATAACGGTCATTTTCTATATCAAGTAATTGGGCAACCTTTAATGTACGTTGAAGATGTGCCTTATCAATGGTAAATGTCCCAACATATTTTGGATGTACTTTGATGGATTGATAAAAATAAGATCACAAATATACTTAAACTGCAGGTCGAATAATAACTAGATTGGGTTGGGTCATCCAAAACCCTCCCTAAAAGCTCGACAGTTTCTCTCGATGATGCTTAGACATCATCACTGTAAGCTGCGATTATAGTCAACCTTTAGGAGAGGACTTTTGATAAAGATGGATAATATTATCAAACTTATATTGCTATTTATCATAATATCTCATGAGTTGTACAACACTCAACCCGATAATTTTAGTCCATACTGTCTTTTTAACTTTATAAAGACATTCCTAAGGTTTTCAAGTCAATGTTATAGGCATTTATAATTATTCACGTACTTCTTTCCACTTTGTACAACAATGTTTGTGCATACAAACTTTAGGAGTTCTGTTACTTAAACCTCCTCATTGATATATATAATATGCAAGGATGTCTTAAACACTTGCTTCATTTGTAAAATCAATATTGTATCATGCTTGTACATTGTACATTGAGATGCCATAATCATCATGTACAAGTTTTCTCTGTATGTTTATTGATGCACAAGATTACATCCATTTGATGTTTCAATTAACCTTTTGAGCACTCAAATGCTTTAGGATACTCATCAAGAGTTCCTATTATATTCAACATATTCAGATATGAATCTGTATACAACGATTATATTGTTCTTGAGAAGTTATTTTACATGATTTTGATAATTTAAATCCTCGAGGGACTTTCATGTAAACTTTTAATAACAATTGATTCATAAACATTCATAAGACGACTGTCAATTCTCTCTTTATATATTGCCAGACTAATAAGATATTGGAAAGTTAATACATCCACCATTGGAGAATACATCTCCTCATAATCAGTCATATGACTTTGCAAAAATTCCCGTGCAACAAAATTTTCCTTATATCACTTAATCTAATGTTCACATGATTCGCATAAGATACCCATTTGTATCCAACATATTTTGCAACTTCAGTTGTATGGACTGTTGGTCTAGAAACTTTCGATGTTATTAGAGAATTCAACTCTGCCTTATTTGCATCTTTACATTTTGGCCAATCATTTCTATGTTTACATTCATAGGCAGATCTCATATCTTGATCCTCGTCATTTAATCATTTTAAGTGCTATATTATATACAAAAGTATAACGACGTCGATTTTATTTCGATTCCATACATATCTTAGACATGATACAACTTATCGAGATCTCTTTATTTTCAGGTACCTGAGGTTTTTCTTGGACCATCATGTCTACTGTTTTTTAGGAGATTTTATTACTATAACCTCGACTTGACCATCTTAATTACTTGCTCCAATTTTCGAAAAATTTATTATTGGAATTAACTAGTCTACCACGTTTTAGGCATGTAATAGACTTATTACAAAAATATGTGGTTGTCCGCTTGGGACACAAATATAACTGGAGCATAAGAAGTTGATTATGTGACTTACTTGGTTACTCTATTTAGGTCAATGAACTTGTCTCGTAATTTGTTCTTTAATATTGGTAAATAAATTATACTTTAAACTTCTAGTTCATAGTTTATAGTCTGAGGTCAAGATGATATGATAATTTATTTCACTTTTCACTTTCCAACTGCTTGTTATCTCCCCCTAATGTTGGGAACATTCATTCACTAAAGTAAAAAACAATGAGCCATAAACAAATTTCTCACTAATGGCTTTAAGTATTCAATTTTAGAAGTCCCATCTTTATGCGTTGTGGTGGATGAGTTTCAATATATGTCGCATAACCAAAATCTTTGATGAGACATCTTTGGTTCCTGACCAAAAACCAACTGTATGGGGAGAACTATAACTTATTGGCTTGATGTGAATTAATGGTACTACATGTAAAATTACATGTACCTAAATGAACTTTTGCTCCTCTCATGATCATTGGCTTTGTAATCAGACGTTTAGGGATCATCTCAACAGTAAAACTTATTCCAATGATCGTTAATAACTTGGGAATCAAATTCATTATTACCAAATAAATATACTAATCTAGATTAATATGTTTGCTATCACATTAGCTAAGCCACAATCACACAAACTTCAGGTTGTGGATTTTATAACCATTTAAACGATGCATCGATTTAAAACACTAAATGGTATCATGTTAGGATATGCATATCTTTAAATCACTTCCAGAATATTTAGGGATACACATCATCCTTTATTTTAAAATAGATAATTTCCCTTGAGAGTAAATATTACATGCTAATTATTAGCTTGAAGAATCTTCCTGTTCTTCATTATGTTTCACATCATCATTGACTCGGTGTGGTCTAACCGGTCATGCCAACTAAATAAATAATTATGATCCATAAACTTCTAGTTTATGATCGTATATGTATTACCTGCACTTATGTAATACAAAATGTTAGATACGAAAGAGTGTCTTGTAACTTTAAAGTCAACCATCATGTTATATATATGACCATCATTATAATTCTAAAGGATCGATCTCATCATAACAATTTTCTCAATTATGTATATGATGACCACCTTTACAATGATCAATTTAGAGAATGGGATAGAATCTGAAAACTTTCATAGTTTTTCATTTTACTTAGTCACAAGGGTATGAAATCATTTCAATATTTTCATATTCTATTATTGATATTGCAACTTAGGACATATCTCACTTGTGACAAATGAAAAATTTTTATCAACATTTTCCTCATAAATAATATTCTCTTGGCAATACACCAATTGATAAATAAATAAATGTCCAAGTCTAATAACATTTATCGGTCTTACATCTTACGATCTTTTATCTATAATACTATATAATACATTTCCAACGTACTAAATTGTAATTTTCCCACACAATTTTAAGACGCTCATCCAAACTCATGCTTTGTCTCCCTAATTTTTCGTCTACACTCCCAAATCTACCCCCCATTAAATGTCATCTCAACCTGTGTAAATTGAAGACGCATATGAAACGGTCCAACCACCTTCTCCTCTTCCACATCCCCTCATCGCCCTTATCAATTGCAGGACTTTGAAGGCGAATTTTAATATCTGATTGAATGCTACAATGAAGGGTCGTGCTTTTATGAATGCGAGTATTAATATCTGTTGTTCCATTTTAAGATGTTGAAGGAGTCCCAAGGTTTCCTGCTCCTAAAACAACCCCTCTTCATCTCGCCAAAACCCTAATCGGATTCGTCAACCACCACATCAGCAGATTTCTCTTTCCCTCTCTGCTGGTTTTGTTTATAATTTCTTGTAACACCACACCATCTTTTGTTTATATTTTTTTGGATTCTGATGATTTTAGTTCAATGGATTTATGTGATCAATTTGGGTTTGGTGGTCCATAATGGGGTTGGTCATTTGGAGCAACAAGAGCTAACCCTACATTTTCTGACCCGTTGTACAAGTATCTTGGATAAGTTTTTTAGCATGCTCATCTTGGAAGAAGATGCTGGGTGAGCTCATCATAAATAGTCTTGTGTAAGCATCTTCCTTTTGTGAATCTAATTTTAGGTAAATTGGGATTTTTTTTTAAATTTAATGGTGTTTGGTTATGATTTTAGGTTGATTCTTGATTATGCATATCCAGCTTTTGAGTGTTTTAAAACCATTGAGAAGCATAGTGCAGCAAATCGTTTGTGCTTCCCACACACATATACAAGATTCTCTGCCTCTCTTCGTTTTCAATTTGACGATAACTGAGCATATTGATCAAGTAGGTTACAAAATCGCAGATTTTTAGGGTTCATGTCGGTCGAAGGTTTCATGGTAAGTCAATTCTATGCCTGAAATTGATTTTCGATATTTCACGTTTTTGTTTGTGTGCAACTGTTTTGCTCTCATTTATCACTATTATATGCATCAGTCATTATAGGTTTGGTACACATCTTGGAGATACAGGCATTATAATATTGCATGAATGAACCAGAGAATGATGAGGAGCTTCGTGAGTATAGCTTGCAAGTATAATTTTTGTACACATCATTCTTTGAGTTGAATTCCCACATTTGCGAGTCCACATGGTAATTATTAGATCTTAGTTTTTTCCCACTGCTCTAGAAAGTAAGATACATAAATATGTCATCACATGGACAAGCAAATTGATAGAAAAACACTAATTGGGAGTTATGTTTGTGCCGAACAACCAGGTGAGTTTAGGTGCATACTGGTTCCCTTACTCCGGTTTGTTATTCTCTTTTAGATTATTTACTTTTTCTTTGATAGAAGTCAATATCTCGGTTCTTGATTACATGCTTTTGTTATCAGTAGGCTATTCTTAATAGACTTTTGGTGTGAAATTCCCTTAACCAAATATGTTCTTGATTACGTGCTTCTGTTATCAGCAGGCTATTCTTAATAGACTTTTGGTGTGAAATCCCCTTAACTAAATATGCATGCCACCTGTTTGATGAAAGTCCCCACTGTATAAATAGTCTCATATACCATTGTCATGTTTCCATCGATGATCTTGTGTTGAAATATGAGTACTTATAACCCGAAATATATCTATTACTATATGTAATGGATATAAGAGAAAGAAAGTTGGGATGTTGAAAATTTAAGAGGTTTATACGACTTTATCTATGATACATTGCACAACTCTCAATTATCACCTTTGATGGATAACATTTGGCTCCATCTTCTTGACCATTTGAATTTTGAATGTACATTTGGCTCCATCATCTTGAACATTTGAATTTTGAATGTACATTTCTTTCGATCTGTCATTTTTATGTTTTTGTGTAACAGAGCCGTCACCATACCGTCTAAAGCTATCGCAACCACCACGAACGAGCGGTAGGAATGGGAGATTGATCATTCTAAGATCTTAATCAAAGGGGTTTTTTTTGTTAAAGGTTAGTTTGTTTCCTCCTTTAACAAGATTAGGTTTATTTGCTATTGAACATTTGTTTTGCAAGTGTTTGTATAGATGTATTTTCTTTTCCCCTCTTTTTTTTTACGGAAGCTTGCATAGAATTGATGTATGTAAAGTTGGGCTATTTTCATTGATTTTGTTTGAAATATAAATTGATTAATTCCTAGATAATTTATTTTGTAAAAATGCCAGGGTGAGGATTCTCCTTTGGTTGCCGTCAAATTCAAAATAACCCATTGTGGTTGTTTTCTGTCATCCGATAGCTCATGTCTTTATGAGATTTTAGTGTTGTTTTTCTATTTTGTTTTGGACCTTTTGATCTTATTATCTTGTTTCCCAAATACAAATTACAATTTGTGTGAATTAAATATGTATGTTTAAACCAATGTTTTTTGAGTTTTTTTAAAATGAACATACCAGGAAACAACAACACATTGGTTTATTCTATTTAAAAAAACATACCAAACCAGATAAAAATGAATCGGTTTGGTGATCTTATAGGCCACTGAGTTTGGGTTGAAACTGTTACTAGCTACATTTCAGTTTCAGGTTGGTTTGGTTCATAACCGAGATGGGAGGATTAGCTCAAAGGGGTGGGGTTGGTGTAGGCTAACTCTTTGGACTGTACTCTACCTGCAGGATTGAAGTCAAACGGGCAAGACGTGCTTGATGACTGCACGTATCAAAACGATTATGACAAACAATGGGTACGAATCAAAACGGGTTGTTTTGAAAATGGTCAAAAGGTGTTGTAAAAGAGCTTAATCATCGGACTGTTCAGCCTTCTATCCTTTCTTTGACTCGTTGCGGATGCAGTGACTCGATTTTCTTTTAAATGGTTACATGGTTTTGAATCTGGATTATGGACTATGGAAAAAAATTAGATCAACTTTTTTAACCGCCAACTTTGTGTTCTTGATTTTCTTATGATTTTATTTTCAATCAAGAAACTTTTAGTTACATCGAAGTATGTTGGGTTGTGGATCAGACTGAGCTGCATTGAAAGCCAGCCTTTAATTGATGTGGTCATGGGACAACATGTGTACTTGACTGTTGGGGATTGCTTCATAAAAGCTTTGTGATAATGCCTTGATGCATCTTTTTTAAAAGAGATTGTTTGGACTTTGAGGAATATCAAAGGGAAAATAAATTCCATATGATTACAAGTTATTCACTTAAACTCCCCAACAATGATATGTTGTTTGGCCTGTTTTGTGAAACGTTGAGCGAGTAAATTATATATATTAATATAAACTATTATTTTTTTTGTTTGGCCTCCCGTATTGTCACCCCGCCGCAACGCGCGGGTTCCCCACTAGTAACTTGATAATGTGTCACACACCAACCGATGGCAGAAACATCGGGATGAGACAAAAACGAGATTGCAAAAGACTTCATAAAACTATGTGACAATAATAATTAAATTCCCATTTCATTTCAAAACTAGATTGTCATACAAGATTCAAATAAAAGTAAACAACATTGTCTAAAAAATAAACGTAACATCATAATTGATAAATTAATCTAGGTGTGTATCTAAGTCCACCTAAATCTTGTTTCATCATCTCAACAATCAACCTGCAACATGTATTAAAATAGAGCTCAATGCAAAAGCAAAGTCGAGTATACAAGTTTTGTTACATAGCATAATATAGCATAAAATAGTTTAAGTGCTCATATCAAACATGAATCATATTAAGCAAGTTTACTAGCATGCCGAAACGGTGTACTTATATGTTCAAACCCAAGATTTCAACGCATTAAAATAGCCTATCCCAAATAGAATAAAGGGAGGTTAACATGTTTAACTTAACAATACCCCAAGTTTCGTGGGCGGTGCGTTAATCCTATAGTGCTATAATTGTTAAGGTAGGCTAGCAAAGTTAATGAAGCATATAATCGACACAAATAGTTTACATTAGCATACAAGACTAAACAAGCATCATATAGTTTCATGTTAAGCATGGATAGAGTTTAAAATAGTTTCATGTGAAGTGTAATTTTGTATAACATACATGTTGCATCCCAAAAGTGATAAAAAGGAAAGCGGGATCGAGTATACTCATGGTTTTGCAAGCTTTCCTACTTGGTAATCCTACGAGTGACGTTGGTGGATGGATTAGTTTGGAGCACCTTCTACACGAGGAAAACATAGGTGTGTGAGTTTGGGGAATAACGGAAGATTTGAGAATTTGGAACTTAAATAACGTGAACATAGACATGTGAAAATAATCATCCATTACATATGATGCTTAGATGATGCACTTACTAACTTAACAATGTCCACTTATTCATCATCAAGAGTTCGGTTTGTTGAACATATTACATAAGTGTTACATAGAGTCTACTATATCATATATATCAAGCATGAGGTAGAAGATCACAGTCACCATTTAGGCACCTCTTTGTGTCATATAATTCATACATGAGGTAGGAAGAACCAAGCTTCCATTTAGGTACCTCTATTGTTCACCACTACACTTGTTGTTATAAACAACAAGGAGGGTCATCAACTTATAGGAAATAATGATATAACAACAACTAATCTATGGAAAAACATCAAGCAATGTGTGAATTTTCAAGTAGGATAGCCCAAGCTAATCCTAAACCACCCAATCATCAAACCTTAGGCTGGAACATCACTTGTGGGTTAAACCATTGAACAAAACAGAAAGTTTGTGAGGTTTTAACCTCTGATTTAACATGTCTCAACATTGTTTTTCAGCCTAACTAACTATAGATGAGGTTATAAGCATAAGGACATAGGTTTGAGATGAGTTAGACTTAAGTTCAACTAAGATTAACAAGTTTAGATGAAAACAGAAACAAACAGTCCACTTTGGAGCCTCTTTGGTGACATTCCAGAGCTTGGTTTTTCATGGAAAACCTCTGGAAATGTTCCTAAGATTGTTCCAAGAAAGTGGGAAAAAGAATGGATGAAAAACGTTAAGAAATGAGAATGTTATGCATACTTTTGTGAAAGATGATGAATTTGCTCAAACTTGTGATTAACAACTGACTAGAGGAAGATTTGAGAGTGTTTTTGATCTTGCAAAGTGTAAAATGCTTGGATTATGTTTGGGTTTTATAGGGAAAAGTTAGGTTAGGTTATGGTTGAGTAATAAATATTAAAACAAGTTTAAAACCGAAAACAAATCACCAATCCCGCTAAAAAAGTGAGCCGAATGGGTTCTGGTCGCGCTGATCAGGCCCTTTGAACGAGTGTATAAATATTTTAGTGGCTGGGTTTGTTCGATGTGAAGACATAGCTCAGCTGGTTGTGCGCGCGTTTGGGTTGTGGGTGTACCCGAATTCGAGTCCTGTCAGCCCCCTTTTTATTGTTTTTAACCTTTAATAAGTTTCATGATATTATAAAACTGGTCCCTCAAGTTTAGGGATTAATTACTAGGTGATTTAACTTAGTTTACTAACTAGATTAGCTTATATTACTTCAAACTAACTTTGAATTCTAACAAAACTAACTAGTTTTTATTATTATTTATTTATTTATTATTTTTATTTTATAAAAACAAACAAAAACTTTTTATCGTAATATTAATTAATTTAATTAATTAAATAAAATAGGATAGATAAATAACCATATTTATAAACGAATTTAAATTAGGATAAAAATCTTTAAACGATTATTCATTTCACGAAGCTTTCGAGTTTTGAGAATTAGGATCCGAATTTCATTATTTTGAGAGTTTTAATTAGTATAACGACTATCAAGTGTCGATAAAAAAAAATCAAGAATCTTTGAATAATATTTCGTTCAAACGAGAATTTGATTATCAGTTGCACATAAGACTAATTATAAATATATAAACATGATTAAAATAGCTTCGTTTCCATTATGATCAATAGTCTCGAATTACAAATGAAACGAAAGTAGATTACAAAGAGAGTACAAGTGTCTTAATATGGAAGGTACAACATGACTTGCTAAAATAAGAATGTGCGGAAATGTGGAGCGTTACAGTATCCCATCCTTTAGGAAATTTCGTCCCAAAATTTAGGAAGAAGTAACGAAAAGATGCGGATACTTGGTCTTCATATCACTCTCAAGTTCCGAAGTAAATTCAGCCCCACGTTTTCCTTCCCATCGAACCTTGACGATAGGAATTTGACTGCGCCTCAGTTTCTTGACACCTCGGTCCATGATTTCGACGGGTTTCCCCACAAAGTTGAAGGTGTCGTTGATTTGGAGATCTTCGAGAGGAACTTGAAGTCCTTCTTCAGCGAGACACTTCTTGAGATTAGAGACATGAAACGTTGGATGAATGTTGTTAAGTTCTTGAGGTAAATCAAGTTGATAGGCCACCTTGCCAATCCTTTCGAGTATCTTGAAAGGACCAATATGGGGAGGGGCAAGTTTTCCCTTTTTACAAAAACGAACTACTCCTTTCCAAGGAGATACTTTGAGTAGAACCTGATCACCTACGTTAAATTCCAAGGGTTTGCGTCTCTTATTAGCGTAGCACTTTTGTCGACTTCAAGCCTTGAGTAGATTATCACGGATTTGAAGAATCTGATCCGTTGTTTCTTGTATGATCTTAGGACTAGTGAAGGGGTAAGGTCCCAAAAACCTTGTAACAAGTACTTAGAATCATACCACAACCTTGTCTTTTAGCCCTTTTTGACCCTGTGCGGCCGCGCATTGGTCCTACAAAGGAGGCTTAAGAGACAGATAACAGACAACACTTGCGCGCCAAAAGGAAATCATAAATCCTTGCGCTTTCCTCCATAAACAAAGGATGAAAATCCTAAGTTAAACACTTCCGCCTAATAATATCCAGACTTGGATATTATTTACCCAACTGGTGCCACACGATAAAGAGTCACACAGGATTATGGCAATAACCTTCTAGAAGGACCCAATCGTGCACCACTAAACGGTTACAACTGTCTGGACACGTGCCATCACCTCAGGCATCCCTAAAATCACGATGATAGCATGAAATTGGAGAGAAAACCTCCACTTGATCACTTTCCACGTGGCAAACCCCCAGCCATAGATCTAAATAGCAATCCGTGTGCACTCACGTGGGATCGAGAAGCTTAACGGAAGGAAATGTAACCGCTTACAGGGTTAGCATCTTCCGTCAGCATTTCACCAACAAGTTTTCCCGCCCAAAACTCTCGGCTATAAATATGAGAACAATTCAGGTATGAAATTCAAGTTACACACACGTCGTCAATACCTCTTCTTCTTCTTCATAAACACATACTTATTCTCACGCCGGAGTCGGGTCAAGGAGAGAACCCCTCTTCTCCCCTTGACGAGGCTAATGGTGCTTTGTTTTGCAGAGTTTACATGAGAAGAAGGTCAGTTGCATCGAGTCAAATGAGAGAGAA
Organism: Helianthus tuberosus; assembly: GCA_030545235.1. Lineage (NCBI taxonomy): Eukaryota > Viridiplantae > Streptophyta > Magnoliopsida > Asterales > Asteraceae > Helianthus > Helianthus tuberosus. Next base: position 48,572 of record JARYGA010023476.1, read on the forward strand.
CAACCCCCTTTTATGCAGATCCAAACCCCCTAGATAATTCGATTCCGGTCAATTATCTAGTGTTTCTTCAACTAGTAAATTGTTTGTTACCAATCTCGTGCCAGCTTAGAGGAGATCGGCATTTGTGACCATATAATGCCTCAAAAGGATCCATTTGAATACTGGAGTGGTAGCTATTATTGTACGAGAACTCAATCAATGGTAAATATACATCCCAACTACCACCAAAGTCGATGACACAAGAACGGAGCATGTTCTCTAGTGTTTGGACAGTGCATTCAGTCTATCCATCCGTTTGAGGATGAAAGGCCGTACTGAAATTCAGATGAGAACCCATAGCGGACTGGAAAGTTTGCCAAAGACGCGAAGTGAAATGACCATCACGATCAGAAATGTTGTCGAGAGGAATACCATGATGACATATGATTTGTTCAGTGTAGAGTCGAGCAAGTCGTTCAACCTTGAAATCTTCACGAATAGGAAGGAAGTGAGTGGTTTTGGTCAAACGATCGATAATCACCCAAATGCTATCGTGGCCGGAAGGTGTACGAGGAAGTTTGGTTATGAAGTCCATAGCGATGTTATCCCATTTCTAAACGGGAATTTCAGGTTGTTCGAGTAGACCAGAGGGTCGTTGATGCTCGGCTTTGACTTTCGAATAGGTAAGGTACTTAGAAACGTACATGGCAATGTTTCTCTTCATACCAGGCCACCAATAGGATGCACGAAGATCGTGGTACATCTTATCAGCATCAGGTTGAATCGAGTACTTGGATTTGTGTGCCTCGTTCATGATGAGTTCACGAAGATTGTCGCGATCTGGCACCCAAATGCGATCATGACAGTATTGAAGACCATCAGATTTCGTAACAAGTAGGTCTTCAGTAGCACCACGTATTTCGACGAACAAGGTTCCTTCGTTGGCGGACGAATATTGAGCTTCACGAATGCAAGTGTGAAGATCGCTAGAGATGTGAAAACAACGAATACTACTAACATGAGCCTTACGACTAAGTGCATTGGCCACAACATTCCCCTTGCCAGGGTGGTAGCGAATCTTGCAGTCGTAGTCGTGAAGTAATTCCACCCAACGTCGCTGACGCTTATTAAGCTCTTTTTGGTTAAAGATGTGTTGTAGGCTCTTATGGTTAGTGAAAACCACACACTTAGTACCATATAGGTAGTGTCGCCAAATCTTTAACACAAAAACAACTGCGCCAAGCTCAAGATCGTGGGTAGTATAGTTTTTCTCATGTATTTTGAGTTGACGAGAGGCATAAGCGATGACTTTGTCTCGTTGCATGAGAACACAACCAAGACCACGATTCGAGGCATCGCAATACACCACGAAATCATCATTCCCATCAGGAAGAGCGAGAATAGTAGCGTTACAAAGAAAATTCTTTAGAGTTTGGAAAGATTCCTCTTGCTCAGGACCCCAAGTAAAAGGTCTCTCTTTTTGGGTCAACGAAGTGAGAGGAACGGCGATCTTTGAAAAGTTAGAGATGAATCGGTGGTAATAACCCGCCAATCCTAAGAAAGAACGGATTTCAGAAGGTGATTTAGGCGCGGTCCAATTCTGCACAACTTCAATTTTGGAAGGATCAACATGGATTCCTTTTTCACTAACAACGTGTCCAAGGAATTGCACTTCTTTGATCCAAAACTCGCATTTAGAAAACTTAGCATATAAGCGTTCAACAGGTAAAAGCTCAAGTATAAGGCATAGATGACGTTCGTGATTGGCTTGAGATTTAGAATAAATGAGGATATTATCAATGAAGACGATAACAAAACGATCTAAATAAGGCTTACAAATGCGATTCATGAGATCCATGAACACAACGGGTGCGTTGGTCAACCCAAAAGGCATAACCACAAACTCATAGTGTCCATAGCGAGTGTGAAAAGCGGTTTTGGGGATGTCCTCTTAGAGAACACCAAGCTGGTGGTAACCAGATTGAAGATCGATCTTGGATAAACAAGTAGCGCATTGAAGTTGTTCAAAAAGATCATCGATGCGTGGGAGAGGATAACGATTCTTGACAATGAGTTTGTTAAGCTCATGATAGTCGATACACATGTAGAACGAGCCATCCTTCTTTTTGACGAAGAGTACAGGAGTACCCCAAGGTGAGGTACTTGGACGAATAAAACCCTTTTCAAGAAGTTCTTGGAGTTGACTAGATAACTGTTGCATTTCGGAGGGAGAAAGACGATAAGGAGGTTTGGCAACAGGAGTTGCTCCAGGTACGAGATCAATATGAAAGTCGACAAATCGAGGCAGAGGAGGACCAGGCAGATCTTAAGGAAAGACGTCGGGGAAGTCGCGCACCACTAGAACATCATTTACGCTCTTTCCCTTGCCCCTTTCTTCCACAATGTGGGCAAAAAAGGCAAAGTATTGTTTGTGTAAATATTTGTTCGCTTGTGTGCAGGACATCAATCTTAGTCCTTTTGAAGGTCGGTCTCCATAAACACGTAAAGTATCACCAGACGGAAGAGGCAAACAGACATACTTCTCGTAGCAAGCTATTTCAGCATGGTTTTCACGAAGCCAATCCATGCCTACTATGATATCGAAGCTACCCAATTGCATGGGTATAAGGTTGATAGTGAAGGTGTGTTCGTTGAGAGTAAGAAGACAATCACGAAGGACAGAATCGACTAAAACGGATTTGCCATTGGCAACTTTGACGGAAAATGACTTAGGAAGCTTAGAGCGTGTAGCATTTAACAAAGGTTCAAATTCAATGGACACAAAGCTTTTGTCCACACCAGTATCAAATAACTACGAAGCATAAAGGTTATTAACAAGAAACGTACCGTTTAGGAATTCATTATTGTTGCACGCCTGGTTTGCGTTAATGTTGAAGGCTTGTCCTCGAGGTGGTTGTTGTTGTTCCTGGTTGAGTTGAGGACACTGCGGACGGAGATGAGTTGTGTCACCACATTTGTAGCAGGCTCGTGCTGGTTTGGCATTTTGTTGAGTGGCTTAAGCTGCTTGCTGAGCTTGCGGTGTGGGGTTATTTTTGTAGTAGGAGGTGTTATGGCCAAAACAGTTGCAATGGGTACAATGGCGAAAATTGGCATTGGTAGGATGGTGAAAATTGCAAGTAGTACACTTAGGATGAATCCCAGTGTATGGCTTTCATTCGTTTGCAGGTGATGCAGGGTTAGATTGTAAAGCTGGAGGGTTTGGCGGAGTAACAACCGCATATTTTTGACTAGAAGCCTTCCGCTTCTTGTTCTGGTTCTTTTTGGTGGACGAGGATGGTTCCACAGTGGCTTGGTGCATGTTCTTCGAGGAAGCCTTTTCAGAGTTCCTACGAAGGATAATGTTGCTGTTAAGGCGAGCGGCTAAACGATAGGTTTCTTCTATGGTTGCTGGAAGAGCAGCTTCCATAAGGTTCATGAAGGAGTCAGGGAAGCAGTGGATGTATTTATCTATTTGCTTTTCAGGCATATCGACCCGGCTAGGACAGAGAATACTAATTTGCTCGAAACGGGTGGTTAAGCCATCGTTATCATCGCCAACTTGTTTCAGAAACCAGAATTCATGCTCCAACTTTCTGAGTTCATGCAGAGGGCAGAATTCCTCCCTCATGATTTTCTTTAGTTCCGCCCATGGCAGAGCGTGGGTGGCATCTTCTCCTCTTATGCCTCGCTCAGAGGTCCACCAATCCAAGGCCCTTAAGCGAAACACTCTAGTAGCATTTTGAGTGCGTAATTCGTCAGGGCAACCACTCTGACGGAAAGCGATTTCCATGGCATCAAAAAAAGTGAGCAGTGCGGTGGCACCATCATTACCTAAAAATTACAGGGGTTTACAAGCCATAAATTGCTTGAAGAGGAATGGTGGGCTTGGTTTCTCTACCTTGGAGTCCATAGAGCCTTGGGGCGAGTCTGAATTAGGTTGGATGCGACTAACGATGTCAGGTATCACTCGAGCCATTTGATCGACCATTTGTTCAGCGATGAGTCTGACCAATTCTTATATGGAGATGGAGTCGTGGTTGGAACCTCTCTTGGATTTGGTCTTCTTTGATGACCTTGGAGATGCCATCTAGACGTTCGAAAGAAAAGGAAAGGATGAGACTTGATCATAATGTTTTAAGAAAAACCGTTTTCATGAAATGATTCACATAGCATAAAAGTGTTCAAATTAATTCACATAGCATATAAGATTCAAATTGTATCACATAGCATAATCATGAATTCAACATAGCATAACATGAAAAATGAAAGCATCGTAAATTTAGTTTGTTCACGAGGGATTATTTTTGTTTTTGGTTGCGATAAACGTGCGAAATGAGTAAAAAGTTTGAAATGAACGAAGAAACGAGTATAAAAATCACATATAAATTGAGGTCCACCAATCCAAGGCCCTTAAGCGAAACACTCTAGTAGCGTTTTGAGTGCGTAATTCGTCAGGGCAACCACTCTGACGGAAAGCGATTTCCATGGCATCAAACAAAGTGAGCAGTGCGGTGGCACCATCATTGCTTAAAAATTCCAGGGGTTTACAAGCCATAAATTGCTTGAAGAGGAATGGTGGCCTTGGTTTCTCCACCTTGGAGTCCATAGAGCCACGGGGCGAGTCCGAATTAGGTTGGATGCGACTAACGATGTCAGGTATCACTCGAGCCATTTGATTGACCATTTGTTCAGCGATAAGTCCGACCAATTCTTATTTGGAGATGGAGTCATGGTTGGAACCTCTCTTGGATTTGGTCTTCTTTGATGAGCTTGGAGATGCCATCTAGACGTTCGAAAGAAAAGGAAAGGATGAGACTTGATCATAATGTTTTAAGAAAAACCGTTTTCATGAAATGATTCACATTGCATAAAAGTGTTCAAATTAATTCACATAGCATATAAGATTCAAATTGTATCACATAGCATAATCATGAATTCCACATAGCATAACATGAAAAATGAAAGCATCGTAAATTTAGTTTGTTCACGAGGGATTATTTTTGTTTTTGATTGCGATAAACGTGCGAAATGAGTAAAAAGTTTGAAATGAATGAAGAAACGAGTATAAAAATCACATATAAATTGAGATAACATAAAAGAGAGGCTCAATAAAACATTGGATTGTTTCGGGTAGAGAAACGTCGACTATTCCAAAGTGGGTCGAAAGTCCTTTCGAATTAGAGAAAACGTGCTTTGCCCTATAGGTAAGATACTCTCGTCCAGAAGCGATTAACAGTATCTTACCCTTCCAGTTATTACACGTCTCTAATCGATTGAAACAATTGGGACCTTGGCAAGATTGAAAATCTTGGAATGGGACTTAGTCGACAAGATGCGGGTTTCACCCCTAACTTGACGATTTCGTACCCTAAATGGGGTTGGTACTCGTTGGTTCAAAATATAATTTTGGTACTTTGACGAGTCCATTAGGGTTGAAATGGAAATTACCATTAAGTTGTGGATTTCACTCCTATCTTAATAGTGTAATTTCATGCAAAAATAGTTTAAGGTGGGATGAGAGTCGTTTACCAAATTGTGGGTTTCATGCCTATTTTGGTAAAGTTGTCTCGTTTATTTTACGAGTGTCTTCAAAATCAAAGTGTATTCATGTTAGCCTTAGGAAAGGCATGTAAGTTTAACAAACAAGAAGTATTGCTAGGAAGCATGTAAGGTAGAATGCATAAGTTTTAAACAACAAATAAGAGACAAAGTTACTAAAAACTATAGACTAGGGTAAAGCATTTCTACTTATTCCTAATTCCCTATAGTTATGGCTCTGATACCAATCTGTCACACCCCAACCGATGGCGGAAACATCGGGATGAGACGAAAACGAGATTGAAAGAGACTTCATAACACTATGTGCCAATAATAATTAAATTCCCATTTCATTTCAAAACTAGATTGTCATACAAGATTCAAATAAAAGTAAACAACATTGTCTAAAAAATAAACATAACATCATAATTGATAAATTAATCTAGGTGTGTATCTAAGTCCACCTAAATCTTGTTTCATCTTGTATCATCATCTCAACAATCAACCTTCAACATATATTAAAATAGAGTTCAATGCAAAAGCAAAGCCAAGTATACAAGTTTTGTTACATAGCATAATATAGCATAAAATAGTTTAAGTGCTCATATCCAACATGAATCATATTAAGCAAGTTTACTAGCATGCCGAAACGGTGTACTTATATGTTCAAATCCAAGATTCCAATGCGTTAAAGTAGCCTATCCCAAATAGAAGAAAGAGAGGTTAACATGTTTAACTTAACAATACCCCAAGTTTCATGGGCGGTGCGTTAATCCTATAGCACTATAATTGTTAAGGTAGGCTAGCAAAGTTAATGAAGCATATAATCGACACAAATAGTTTACATTAGCATACAAGACTAAACAAACATCATATAGTTTCATGTTAAGAATGGATAGAGTTTAAAATAGTTTCATGTGAAGTGTAATTTTGTATAACATACATGTTGCATCCCAAAAGTGATAAAAAGGAAAGCGGGATCGAGTATACTCACGGTTTTGCAAGCTTTTCTACTTGGTAATCCCGCGAGTGATGTTGGTGGATGGATTAGTTTGGAGCACCTTGTCCTTCTACACGAGGAAAACATAGGGGTGTGAGTTTGGGGAATAACGAAAGATTTTAGAATTCGGAATTTAAATAACGTGAACATAGACATATGAAAATAATCATCCATCACATTTGATGTTTAGATGATGCACTTACTAACTTAAAAATGTCCACTTGTTCATCATCAAGAGTTCGGTTTGTTGAACATATTACATAAGTGTTACATAGAGTCTACTATATCATATATATCAACCATGAGGTAGAAGATCAAAGTCTCCATTTAGGCACCTCTTTGTGTCATATAATTCATACATGAGGTAGGAAGAACCAAGCTAATCCTAAATCACACAATCATCAAACCTTAGGCTTGAACATCACTTGAGGGTTAAACCCTTGAACAAAAAAGAAAGTTTGTGAGGTTTTATCCTCTGATTTAACATGTCTCAACCTTGTTTTTAATCCTAACTAACCATAGATGAGGTTATAAGCATAAGGACATAGGTTTGAAATGAGTTAGACTCAAGTTCAACTAAGATTAACAAGTTTAGATGAAAACAAAAACAAACAGTCCACTTTGGAGCATTTTTGGTGACATTCCAGAGTTTGGTTTTCCATGGAAAACCTCTGGAAATGTTCCTAAGGTTGTTCCAAGCAAGTGGGAAAAAGAATGGATGAAAAACGTTAAGAAATGAGAAAGTTATGCATACTTTTGAGAAAGATGATGAATCTGCTCAAACTTGTGATTAACAGCTGATTAGAGGAAGATTTGAGAGTGTTTTTGATGATTTGCAAAGTGTAAAATGCTTGGATTATGTTTGGGTTTTATAGGGAAAAGTTAGGTTAGGTTATGGTTGAGTAATAAATGTTAAAACAAGTTTAAAACCTAAAAAAATCACCAGTCCCGCTCAAAAAGCGAGCTGAATGGGTTCTGGTCGCGCTGATCAGGCCCTTTGAACGAGCGTATAAATATTTTAGGGGCTGGGTTTGTTCGATGTGGAGACATAGCTCAGCTGGTTGTGCACGCGTTTGGGCTATGGGTGTACCCGAGTTCGAGTCCTGGCTGCCCCCTTTTTATTATTTTTAACCTTTAATAAGTTTCATTATATTACAAAACTGGTCCCTCAAGTTTAGGGATTAATTACTAGGTGATTTAACTTGGTTTACTAACTAGACTAACTTATATTACTTCAAACTAACTTTGAATTCTAACAAAATTAACTAGTTTTTATTATTATTTTATTTATTTATTTATTATATTTATTTTATAAAAACAAACAAAAACGTTTTATCGTAATATTAATTAATTTAGTTAATTAAATAAAATAGGATAGATAAATAACCATATTTATAAACGAATTTAAATTAGGATAAAAATCTGTAAACGATTATTCATTGCACGAAGCTTTCGAGTTTCGAGAATTAGGATCCGAATTGCATTATTTTAAGAGTTTTAATTTGTTTAATGAGTATCAAGTGTCGAAAAATAAAAAATCAAGACTCTTTGAATAATATTGTCACGGCCCTCGACCAGTTTTGCCGGTTCGGAAGCCGCGGGACAGAAACCCTGTGGTATTGGTGTTTATTTGGCAGCGGAAACTTTTAACATGATCGTTTAAAATGGAAAACACCAGATTACTTTATTATTAATATCGGGACAAACCCCGTATTTTACAGTAAAGGAATTTCACTGGGAAATTCCCTGATTATAGAAAACATGTTTATTTATTTACTGAGCCACTTCATTTAAGCTGGAGTGCTACGCGGCACTTTTCCTTGTTCACAGTAAATCACCTGAAACATGTTTTAAAAAGATTTTATCAGCGGGAAATACTGGCGAGTGCATTCTATTTTATACAAAAAGACTCGTTGCTATAATTTACAGTATTAAGAGCGATTACAATTGCCCCTATCTTATAATTATCTGGTCCAGTTGTCACTCAACCGGATCTGTGACTGTGGTCATATCACTATTGGGTCCTGTCACCCAAAAGTGACGTGTATCATGAATTAGGTGCCCCCACCGAAAATTGATACTACAACAGTAATGTATACAAAACCCCACTTACTGCCACTAATTAAAGATTTGCAAAGACTTAATCCCTGTAATTATAACTGGAAAATAATTTGAGGTTTTGTAAAACAGTTTGATAAAAAGAGAATGACTCACATTGCAGATTTAAACGATCACAGGTAGCCTACTGATTAAGCCGGTAACCTAGTTATATAAAATGCAAACGAAACTAGTTCAGTAACTTAATTCAACATTTACGATAATTTCACAAGATCGAAACCCTCACGACAAATGACAAAGTATAGCCCAATATGGGCAGCACTTAAAGATCCATCAGATCGGTTTTAATCGATCAGACATTGTATCGTAGCAGTGATCGAGTTATTACCCTGTTATCGTAGCAGCGTCTCGATACTCTAAATTGTTATTTTGTGAAGAAAGAAAGCAGGTTTAGTGAAAATTTTCAAGCAAGGTGAACTGGCCATGCAACGTCCCATTTATAGCTGAAATATGACTTTCTCGCGGCCCGCGATGGCTGAAGGGAGATCCTTCGCGCCCCTCGAGGGCCACCTTAGCTACGGCTAGGGTTGCCGTGTCATAGCCTAGGTTCGCCACATGTGTGATATGTAGCCCTGATCGTTATCCGGAGATTCTCAGGCTCTCGCGCCCCGCGAAGACTCCTCTTGACTCTGTCGCGCCCCGTGAAAAACTAAATTTTCTTCTTTTCTTGGGATTTCGTAAATAGGAAAGATGTACGGGTTTGGGTTTTAACTTACGGAGCATTTTAGGACATTTTCGTGCAAGTCGTTACATCCTCCCCTCCTTGTTTAAAATCTCATCCTCGAGATTTACTGGAACAAGTAAGGATATTTCCTTTTCATCCCCGATTCCAGTTCCCGTGTGTACTCAGGTCCTCTTTTTGAATCCCACTTTACTTTGACCAACACCAATATCTTATGTTTGAGGTGCTTGATCTTTCTGCCTTCTATCTGAAGAGGTTTCTCAACAAACTTTAATTTTTCATTTACCTTTATATATTGGAGAGGTACTACCAGTGATTCGTCAGACAAACATTTCTTAAGATTAGACACATGAAATACATCATGTACACTGGCTAACTTTTCTGGCAGTTGTAATTGATAGGCAACCGGTCCTATTCGTTGGATAACTGTAAATGGTCCTACATACCTGGGACTCAGTTTTCCCTTCTTACCGAATCGAGCTATCCCTTTCAAAGGAGAAACTTTTAATAGTGCTTTGTCCCTAACTTGAAATTCTAACGGCTTACGTCGATCGTTGGCATAACTCTTCTGGCTGTCTCGAGCCGTCTTTAGCCTTTCTTTAATTTGAGTTATCTTGTCGGTGGTTTCCTGTACAATTTCGGGGCCTGATAACTGACTTTCTCCTATTTCTGCCCAACACACTGGAGTTTGGCACTTTCATCCATAAAGTGCTTCGAATGGGGCAGCATTGATGTTCGTGTGGTAACTATTGTTATAGGAGAATTCTATTAATGGTAAGTGGTCGTCCCAGCTTCCACCAAAGTCTATAACACATGCCTTGAGCATGTCTTCTAAGGTTTGGATTGTCCTTTCACTTTGTCCATCCGGCTGGGGATGGTATGCTGTACTTAATTTCAAGCGAGTTCCCATTGCTTGTTGGAAACTTGTCCAGAAATGTGAAGTGAAACGACTATCCATATCCGATACTATGGAGAGTGGAACTCCATGCAGTGATGCTACTTCGTCTACGTATAGCTTAGCTAGTCTTTCCATGCTAAAGGTTTCCTTCATTGGTAGAAAATGAGCTGATTTGGTTAATCTATCTACAATTACCCAGATTACATCGTTACCTTTCCTGGTTTTGGGTAGCTTAGTAACAAAATCCATTGTTATTAGTTCCCATTTCCATACAGGCATTTCTAATTGTTGAAGTAAACCTGAAGGTTTCTGATGTTCTGCCTTAACTTATGAATAAGTTAAGCACTTAGAAACATAAATAGCTATGTCCTTTTTCATTCCTATCCACCAAAAAATATTCCTCAAATCTAGATACATCTTGTTATTACCAGAATGCATCGTATACCTAGATTTATGGGCTTCTTCTAATATCTTATTTCTTAGGTTTCCTTGTCTAGGTACCCAAATTCTTTTCTGATGGAATCTCCAAATTCCATCAGTTCCTTGCTCTAATTCCTTGATTCTTCCTTTCATTCCTTCAGCATTATCCTTGATTGCTGTTTCTTGAACACTTTTCAGTTGTTCCATTAAATCTAACTGCAGATTTAATCTAAGAGCACGAACTTGACTTTGGTTCTCATGATAATTACGACTTAAGGCATCTGCTACTACAATTGCTTTTCCTTCGTGATATTGAATATCACAGTCGTAATCACTTAGGATTTCCATCCATCTTCTTTGCCTCATGTTCAATTCTTTTTGCCCAAATATATATTTTAATCTATTATGATCTGTAAAGATAGTAAACTTACTACCATACAGATAATGTCTCCAAATCTTGAGGGCAAAAATTATTGCGAGTAACTCTAAATCATGAGTCGTGTAATTTTCCTCGTGCTTTTTCAATTGCCTTGATGCATATGCGATTACTTTCTTACGTTGCATTAACACACAGCCTAATCCTAGCTTAGAAGCATCGCAGTAGACTTCAAAATCTTCTGTTCCTTCTGGTAGAGCAAGAATTGGGGCGTTTCTTAACCTTTGTTTTAGAGTTCTAAAAGCTTCCTCTTACTTAGGTCCCCATTCAAATGTAACAGTTTTACAAGTTAGCTTAGTTAAGGGAACAACTATCTTGAAAAAGTCTCGGATGAAATGCCTATAGTATCCAGCTAATCCTAGAAAACTTCTGACTTCTGTAGCTGATTGCGGGACTTTCCAACTTGTGATAGCTTCTATCTTGGAAGGATCTACGTGAATGCATTCGTGATTAACCATGTGTCCTAAAAATTGTACCTCTTGTAACCAAAATTCACATTTAGAAAGTTTGGCGTAAAGCTTTTCTTTTCTTAACAGAGTTAAGAGTGTATGTAGGTGCTCACAATGTTCGTCCTGGCTTTTGGAATAAATAAGTATATCGTCGATGAAGACAATCACGAATTTATCCAAATACGGCTTACAGATTCTATTCATCATATCCATGAATGCTGCTGGAGCATTTGTCAGCCCAAATGGCATGACTGTAAACTCGTAGTGGTCGTACCTAGTCCTGAAAGCCGTTTTAGGAATGTCCTCTTCCTGTACTTTCAGTTAATGGTATCCGGAGCGTAAACCTATCTTAGAGAAGTATCTAGCCCCTTGAAGTTGATCAAAAAGATCATCAATCCTAGGTAATGGGTATCAATTCTTAATAGTAACCTTATTCAATTCTCTATAATCGATACACATTCGCATCGAACCGTCCTTCTTTTTCACGAACAACACCGGCGCTCCCCAAGGGGATGAACTGGGTTGTATGAATCCTTTACCTAACAATTCATCTATCTGCTTTTTCAGTTCTAACATTTCTGTTGCTTCTAACCGATAGGGTGTCTTAGCTATTGGTACAGTTCCAGGTATAATATGAATTCTAAACTCAACTTCCCTATCGGGTGGTACTCCAGGTAGATCTTCTAGGAATACATCTGGTTATTCGAATACTACTGGAATTTCTTTAAGTTCTTTTCCTTTGTTAGTTCATGCGTCTGTAGCTTCCGTCAGCATTTAGTCGTATTTTGTATGTTTATGTCCTTTGTGAACAATTATGTTATGTATGTATGTTAGATAGAACGACAGATCAGGAAATGGCACTTGGAAGTAAAAGTGTTTGACCTAAGAATGACTTGTGTAGTCCGATCGGATGGGCCATCCGATTGGACAGCAGTGTCGTTCGATCGGTCAGCACCTACCATGCTCCTGAGTCTGCCTATAAATACCCCATCAGGGTATGTCATTTAGAACTTTTGACTTCTGCTGATTCTGTTATAGAACTCTGTCAAGTCTGACTTCTACTGGCACTTATGTACTTTCATATCAGTTGAATAGAAAGATCAGACGGTGTTTAAGCGTTGAATACTTTGTCGTACATCTGTGATTTGATCCAATGGATTCCGCACATTGATCAAAGTCTATTCATCTAAGTTCCTGACGAACAAATCCTTTACGAGGGACCCAACAAGTGGTATCAGAGCATCCAGGGAGCTGAATCGAGATCTACGACAGCGAATTCACCAGAATTCAAGCTATTCTTGCCGACCAGAGTCAAATTTCATCAGCATTTCTTACATTGTTCTTCACTTTTATACCTTAAAAACCAGAAAAATGTAAAATTGAACGTGAATCTACGGTTAAATTTTGATAAAACTGATATCAATCGACTCGCAATCAATCATAGTACAAATCTTCAAAATTTCATAAGAAAATTCCATCAAAAACTGAATCAAAAACATCAAAAACATCAAAAACTATGTTGAACTGTTCTTGCATGCTGATGTCATCTATCCGTTCGAACAGCTGTACGGATGACTTGGCTTAGCTGTTCTTAGATATTATTTGCTGACATCATCAATTCGTTCAAACAGCTGTACGAACGACTTGGATTAGATTGTTCTAAAAAACCTTGTTGCTAACATCATCAGTGTTACCCGATCGAATAGCAGGTCGATCGGACATCATTGATTGATTCTTATTCCTGGTGCTTACGTCATCCTACCACTCGATCGAACAGTCATCCGATCGGTGAAGGGTTGAAAAGTCAAAAGTCTGTCTGCTACTCGTTCGGACAACCACTCGTTCGGACAACCATTCTTTCGAGTTGCATTCTGATTTGTGTACACCAATTGATACCTGACTGTGACACTCGATCGGACAGCCATCCGATTCAAGTGCACAAGTGTGAAACTTTTCGAAAAATCATAAAAATTTGTCTAAGTGTTTGTAAACTATTTCAGGTACTCTAAAATGGGGGACGATTTCCTAAACCCTTTTAGTGACATATTTGCTTACACCAGCAACACGGGAGACGCCTCGTCAAGCAACACAAACAACACTACTCCAAACCCGAATCTTAAGAAAGCCATTGCTGACTCACTAAGCGTGGATAATGCTTATGGCACATACAACAAACCGCCTAAGCTCATGGCTATCGAAGATTATAATAGATGGGTGAGTAGGTTCGAGGACTGGTTGAAGGCTTTCGCCTACCAAAGTTGGAAGTGTTTGAAGAATGGGTTTGACATTGGAAGAAGTGACTATGAAAATCTAATCGATAATGAACAAGAAAATTTCATTGCTAAACAGAAATGTATCGCATTGCTACAACAATCAGTGAGGGATATCATATCTTTGATCGATTATAAAAATTCCAAAGATTTATGGGGAAAATTAGAGAAGAAGTGTGTGGGTGGAGAAGAAATTGTTAAGAACAAAAGAAAATTGTTGAAAAAGGAATTTGATCTTTTCGGTTGTATGAAGAATGAATCGGTCTCAAAGATGATAGAACGGTTTTGTCACTTAAAGATCGAGCTTTCTAGACATGGGATTACATTTACCAAGGAATAATTAGTTGATAAGTTGATGGATTCACTGTCTGATGAAAAGGATTGGATGTACTTTGCTTTGTTGTTGAAAAACACTGTGGAGAAGAAGAACCTGACAGTTGATTTCCTGATTGAGAGGTTTGAAAGTCACGAGCTGGAGATTAGGAAAACAAATAAAGTCAACAATACTCAGTACCAGCAAAATGTCGATCTGTACTATCGAGGAAGCATGATTCCAAAGACTGTGTCACCAAAGACTGTGTTCTCAGCAGAGAACTCAAGCTTGCCAAATCAAGAGAATCATAATAGCAGTCCTGCTCCAAGCAGCGGATATCATGGAGGATCGTCTTCATCGACTCCATGTCAATAGCAACAATCTGTTCTGAAAAACATTTTCCAGTGCAACATTGCTGTAAATCTCAACAACGCACAAAACTTTAGCGAAGAAGCAGCCAAACAGTAGATGGTATTTCTGGCATCCATCTTGGAATCTTATGAAAGTTTAGTAGCCGGAAAAATCGGGAACACTAACCTCACCAAGGAAGACTATGATCAAATCGACCCCGAAAAAATGGAGTTGATTGACATTAGAGGGTGTATGGCGAGTGTCGTTCGAAGGGCTCAGAGGTTCATGGAGATAACCGGTAAACACTCCATTGGTGGACCTTCAACAAAATCGGGATTTGATAAATTGAAGGTTACATGTTTTAAGTGCAAGCAAAAGGGGCACTTTAAACGAGAATGTCGAAACACAGCTTCTGATGAAACGGCTAATCCATTCCGTGATGATTATTATAAGAAGGCCATTTATCATCAAAACAAAGCAGAACCTCCAAGAATGAAGCAGCTAGAAGAAGCTCCAAAAGAAAAGTCAAGAGCCTTAGCAGTTATTCACGATGATGAGGCTTTTGACTGGAGTGATCTGTTACCTGAAGAAGATGCTGTGGGATATGCCTTCATGGCAAAGATTGTGCCATTCAAAGACACCCGTACTGAGGAAGAAAAATATGTCAACAGAAAGGTGTTAGCACAAACCATGAAAGATAGACATTATCGTGCCTGGAAAGAGGCAAAAAGTGCCAAGAGATGGGATGCTGACAGAGAATGTTATTTGGATCCTAAGGGAAATATACTTGTTGAACCATCAACGCTTTTTGTTGAAACTCTTATCGAACAAATAGCCGAATAGGAGGAAGAGAGACAGAGAATGTGGGCAAGAGAAGCTGAGGAAGAGAAGTTAAAATCGCAAAAGGTCGATGATGGGATTATCGACACGACGAAAGAGATGAACGCAGAGAACCTAAAGAAAATGGCAGATAAAGTGCTCGCAGCAAAGGAATTAGAGGTAGATTCTAAGTCTGGAACTGAGTCAAAGAGCAAGGTCAGTTCTAATGATTCAACAAATGGGTCAGGTAAGACTGATAAAGCCAAGATTGATAGTGACTGCAAAAATTGCATGAAAGACTGCAAGATTTGTAGTACACATGCATATCTCAGTGCTAAAAAGACTGAAGAACTGACTGAAAGAGTCAGAGAAGTTGAAAATCAAATCTTAAGTCGTGACAAATTGGTGAAAGCTTCAAATGATCGAATTAAGGAATTAACTGAGAAACTTGAAAAAGATAAAATTGAAGTAGACCAAGTAAGAAAAGAAAATGAAAAGTTAATTCATGAAAATCGACAACGTTCTGAAAATCATAAGAAGTTAAAAAGAACGATAAAAGATTCTGATGAGAGAAATAGTAAAACAAGCAAAGAAAATTTTCAATTGTCAGGAGTCCTTCAGTCAAAAGAAAAGCAAATCAACCAACAGTTGGATGAGATTGCTAATCTGAAGCTTCAGTTTCAGGAAGCTAAGATTGAAAATGAACGCATCAATCTGAAACTCAACAGTTACAACTCCGCAAGTTTTGTTCTTCAACACATAGTTCCCAAACCCATTGGGAAGAACAAAGCCGGCGAAGATGTATACTCTGATGGAACTGGGGTTGGGTATCATCAAGTTCCACCGCCTGTGTTGAATAATTTTTCAAAGAAAAAATCTGGGTTGGTTAACAATGATGAAACAAATGAAATTAAACTTCCAGAAACAATTGACATCACATTCATTTCATCATCTGATGAAGACAGTGTTCAGTCTGAAGTTGTTAAAAATGTAGTTGAAAACGTTTTGATATCTGACAAGTGATTCAACTGAAGACGAAGAATGCTTTTTGAATAGTTACATTCCGAAATCAATATCCAAAAACAACTTAAGTGAAAAACCTACTCTTGTGATGTACAAGATGACGGGTTCGGATAAGTTGTATTCGGATCTTGAGTTTCCATAAGAGAATGTGAATGTCGACAAATTGAAAAATGTTTTTAAACTGGCTGAGATTGATGTTTGTGAAATTGAAGGTTTGAAACGTTTCGAAAGAAAATTGAACTTTGAAAAAGATAAGTCTTACTACAAAAATCCTGTAGTACCGCCGCGTTTTTCTAACAATAACCAAAATAAATGGTCGGGTGGTTATCAGGGTGGTAAGAATAATCAAAGAAGGAACTTTTAAAACAAGAAATTTGTTGAGAAAAAGGTGTTTGTGAAAAGCTTGAGTTCACACTCCGAGCAAGAATCTGAGATTTTTTTGAAAACCAATGAAGAATTCTTTGAGAAGAAAGCCTCGCAGCCTCAAACCGAAGGCACAAGTCGGGTAGTTGACACCCAAACATGCTTCAAATGCAATCAAGTTAGACACATTGCACGAAAGTGCACCAACTCGAAGCCTAAGTCTGTGGTTGTCGAGAATCCAAAAAGAAAAGATGATGTAAAAGGAAAAGCTCCAATGTTTGTATAGAAAAAGATTTTAAAGAAGGAAAATGCCAAAGTTAAAATTGAATCTGCAAAAGAGTCAGTTAAGAAAACTGAACCCGTAAAGAAGTTGGTAACTAAAAATGACAAATTTTACAAGCGGGTTGCCTCATCTCAACAAACATGGAAGCCAAAATCTGTTGAAAAGAAAGCAAGTTCTTCAAAACCAAAGGTTTCAGAGTTTGCAAAACAATCATCTTCAACCACACCGGTAAAGATGAATGTTCCTTTGGATTACTATGAGAAACTTGAGAAACAAACTTCTACTTCACCAGAGAAGAAGTATGTTTCGAAGAAAGACCAACCATCTAGTCAACCTCAGAAAGACGAATTTTTCTTATACAAAGAGGTTGAGGTTGGGACTGAAGAAAATTTAAAAATGAATGACAAAAATTTCCCGCCATTGTACACCAAAACCACAATTCTAAACGTCAAGCTTCCTGAGTTGAAAGAGGCTTGGGTTGCTTCAAAATCTCACTAAATGTTTTTGAAATGTGCAGGAGCTTCCGAGATCCATCTCACGTTGGATAATGGATAGTGGAGCTTCTCGGCACATGACGGGGAAGAAAACCCTTCTGTATGATGTTCGAGGGTTTAATGGAGGATATGTGGGATTTGCAGGCAATCAAGGTGGTCGTATAATTGGTGAGGGAACTTTATCGAATGGTATCATCACGTTTGAAAGAGTAAATTACATCGCCGAGCTGGAAAACAATCTTCTGAGCATTTCTCAGATTTGTGATCGTATGTATTCGACGCACTTCACAGACAAAGCATGTTTGATATTGAAGCCGGGGTTTGTCGTCCCTGAAGAGTGGGTCATCATGAGAGCACCAAGAGTCGACGATCTATACGTGTTGGACATGAGTGTAGCAACTACTACCACGGGTAAGGCTCACTGCTTCATGTCAAGAGCCACTGAAAAGGAGTCACAACTATGGCATCGAAAGATGGGCCACATTCATTTACGAAAAATGAACTACCTGGTATACAACGACTTAGTAAATGGTGTTCATCTGAAAGGTTTTCATCTTGAGGGGGAGTGCATTAGTTGTATCAAAGGTAAACAGCGAAAGAAATCTCACCCTGGAAAGAAGATGAACCCAGTCTCGAGGCCGTTGGAGAGACTTCACATGGATCTCTTTGGTCCTGTGAATGTCAAAAGTATAACTGGTGATCTCTACTGCTTAGTAGTCACAGACGACTTTTCGAGATTTTCGTGGGTAACGTTTCAGAAGACAAAAGATGAAACATTTGAGAGTTTGATGACAATGTTCAGAAAGATTGAAAACTTGTACCGAACTCGAATTAGAAGAATAAGAAGTGACAACGGTACAGAGTTTAAGAACAACAAAATGGAAGAATATTGTGATGAAAGAGGTATACTGCAAGAATTCAGCGCGCCTTACACACCACAGCAAAATGGAGTAGCAGAAAGAAAGAATAGGACGCTGATTGAGACGGCCAGGACGATGCTTGCTGATTCAAAACTACCTGTCAATTTCTGGGCAGAAGCAGTGTCAGCCGCTTGCTATACGGTCAACTGGGTTCTTACGGTGAAGAAGTTCAATAAGACGTGTTTCGAGCTAATTAACAACCGCAAACCTAACCTGAAGTATTTGGAACCGTTCGGGTTTCCCAGCACAGTTCTAGAACCTTATGGTAAATTTGGTCCAAAGAGCATTGAAGGTATATTTGTGGGATATGCAAGCTTGAAGCGGATCATCGAAGCACATAATGTTGAGTGTCAAGGTTATACTATGCCACCTCAGAAACCTGCCGACTCATGGCGTTTCAATTACGACACTCTGTGGGACTCATTTGACATAGAGGAAGAACCAGAGTTCTTTGATGAGTTGGATATTCTAAGAGAATATGAAGCATCACAAGAAAGATTCCCAGCAGAACCTTATAGTCGTTAACGACAAGCTTCGAACGATGATGAAGCGGGTCCAATCAATGCTGGAGAGAATGATGATGTTATGCAAACCCCGACATCTTCAGAACGTGAACAAGCTCGTAACAATCAGACGGCAATCAATGATAATTCAGAATCTGATGAAAGGCCAACATTCGATCGTGGTGATTCAGAATCTGAGGGGGAGCAAATCCAGTCTCCAGATCAAACTATTCCTGTCAATGAACAAGTCGCTAACCAGAACATTACGAATTTGGAAAGTGAGGTAGATGTTCCAGGCGAGGTGATGCCAAGAACTCTTTCATACCATCCAGAAGAGTTAATCATTGGAGAGTTGCAATCAGGCGTCCGCACCAGACGACAAATTGACCAAGGCCTTACTTGTTTTTATTCTACAGCTGCTCCTTTACAAATAGAGTTTTCACTTAGTTGTTTCATTTCGCAGATTGAGCCATGAATGTACAAGGAAGCACTAACCGAAGACTCATGGGTTAATGCTATGCAGGAGGAGCTAAGTCAGTTTGAGAAGTTGGGTGTATGGAAATTGGTGGACTTGCCTGATGGTCACAGGAAGATAAACACCAAGTGCGTGTTTAAGTGCAAAAGGGATGATCGAGGGGTTATTGTTCGCAACAAAGCTCGACTCGTTGTCCAGGGATTCAGTCAGCAGGAGGGTATAGATTTTACCGAAGTATATGCTCCGGTTTCTCGACTTGAAGCGATCAGAATCTTCCT
This sequence comes from Helianthus tuberosus, assembly GCA_030545235.1. Classification (NCBI taxonomy): domain Eukaryota; kingdom Viridiplantae; phylum Streptophyta; class Magnoliopsida; order Asterales; family Asteraceae; genus Helianthus; species Helianthus tuberosus. The sequence goes on from JARYGA010023476.1 coordinate 68,184, forward strand.
AGCATTTGCATCTTGGAAAGGATTTAAAGTGTTTTAGCTAGATGTGAAGTCGGCATTTCTCTATGGCATGGTGAAAGAGGAGGTATATGTCGGACAGCCACCGGGCTTCACTGACCCAATTCACAAAGATAAAGTTTATCTCTTGGATAAGGCATTATACGGCTTACATCAGGCCCCGAGAGCCTGGTATGAGACCCTGTCTCAACATCTGTTAGCCAACAACTTCTTCCGAGGAAAGGTAGACGCCACTCTGTTCAAAAAAGAAGTCGACGGCCATCTTCTAATAGTCCAAATCTATGTGGATGACATAATTTTCGGGTCAACAAATGAACAACTCTACAAAGATTTTGAAAAAGTTATGAACCATAAGTTTGAAATGTCATTAATGGGTGAGATGAAGTTCTTCTTGGGGCTTCAGGTTGATCAACTACCCGAGGGAACGTTCATACATCAGACGAAGTATGTTCATGATGTTCTAGAGAAATTCGGGATGTCGGGAATGTCCCCAATGTCCACCCCGTTAGCGACAAACCATGGGATAAACCCTGATCTCACTGAAGATAAGGTGGATGAAACGTTGTATCGCTCCCTGATCGGATCGCTGATGTATTTGACAGCATCAAGAACGAATATTATGTATCCAACCTGCCTTGCAGCATGGTTTCAGTCAAGTCCCAGTGCCTCGCATATGATAATTGTGAAAAGGATTCTACGCTACCTGAAAGAAACTCCATCACTGGGGTTGTGGTATCCAAAAGAAGGCGAATTTACGCTTGAGGGATATTCTGATTCCGATTTCGGATGCTGCAAAGTGAACGCTAAGTCAACAACAGCGGGATGCCAGTTTTTTGGACCACGATTGGTCACCTGGCAATGTAAGAAGCAGACCTCTGTCGCTTTATCCACATGTGAAGCCGAATATGTATTTGCTAGCAGCTGCTGCTCTCAGATCCTGTGGATCTAGCAACAGATGCGAGACTACAGTTTGCAATTTCTTAACTCCCCTATCTTTGTTGATAATGAGGCATCTATTAACATAACAAAAAATCTTGTTCATCACGCTAAAACCAAACACATTGAAATTCGTCATCTCTTCATCCGAGACTGTTTCGAGAAGAAGTTGATACGAATAGAAAAAATCCACACCGATGAACAAAAAGCAGACTTACATACCAAAGCATTTGACAAAACTCGTTTTCAATATCTTTTGAAACTTAATGGTATGAAGTTACTATCGGTTGCGGAGGGGATTCTTGGCGTAGATGAAGGTACCACTGTAGATGATGTTGAAAAGCAATCTGCAATGGTTTGTAGATTTTTTACTTGTTTTGGTATTTAGGGGGAGATAGGTTATATTTTCAGAAAATACAAAAACAATAAAAATTTCAAAAATCCAAAAACAATAGAAAATCGAAAAAGAGCTTGTGTAAAAAGGGAAAATGATAGTACATAAGCTAGACAGTTGCAGTACGCTAAAGAAATGTAAAGTTTAAAAGTGTTAAGCAGTCTCGCTGATGATATACCGATTGGTTTTTACACATTTAGTAAGTTTGTCCGGGATATAAACCTAAATCATTACTTGCTTATTACGTGGGGAACATCTCTCGGATATATAGGTAACCCCTGAAATCATGTTTGAAAGACTCAATTTCTGACATACTAGGTCTTTGTACGTGATGATATCTGGGGTATTATACCAGGACTTCTAATTTTGTGGGAGCAATAGCCTAGTCCTCGTATAGTACTCTGCACTGCTTTATTCATAAAGCCCACCCTCAACATAAAAAATGATGAAACATTGAAAAATGCTAATCATGTGCTGTTGAAAAGAAGATCCCCAAGGGGGACACACCTAAAGTCGAGCCATCATCTCTCTGACTGAACGGAAGTTCTAACCTGAGCTCTCATGGCCTCGCATTTACCCATTACAGATATCATTAGTGTGCACTCACCTGTAAGACTGAATATAGGAGTCTGGATACGGGAGTATATTCTGAGGTGGGACACGCATATAAGTTAAGATCTTAAAACACTAAATTCGTATCCTGAATAGATTGAAATTTGTGTGAAAGCTTAAGAGGATCAGTATATCGGGAATCTAAGTGAATTGTTTAATTCTGAGTATGAAATCAAAGCTTAACGGTACTTGTAGCTTGTCGGTAGCTGATATGATTCCCTAACACGCTCTCCAAAAATATGTTTGTTAATAGTTTACTTGTAAATAGTTTACATTTACTGTATTTCATTTCATTTCAGTTTAACATTTAAAACCCAAAAAGATTTCATAGCTTCCTAGTCTAGAAACTTTCTTAAAATCCCAAAAAGATTTTACATTTCTGCTTTGTTTTTATCGACAAACCAAAGTGGAAAGCTGATCTTCAGACTCGCAGTTTGAGGCAGATGCAGGAAGTTTCTGAGCTGGACAGATGGGTTGGGAGCTTATCATGTTAAACCTGATAAAATGAAAAGTCAAAACAAGTTTATTAAGTTGAAACTTGTAACTTTAAGTTTGAAAATGTTTGAACAAAACGTCAGTGTGCTTTGTTTCGGGTCAACCAAGGTCATTAAGTTGGACTTGGTAGGTAAATTAAGTACCCAGGGTCATTAACTTGGACTTGGATACTTAAGTGGATTCTTAAAACTGATAAAAACAACAAAAAGTCAAAAAGTCAAAAAGATCAAAAGGTCAAAGATTAAAAGTCAAAGAGGTGAACTTGGCTCGGGCGACAAGTCGATCGAACGGCTGTTTGATCGGACAGCTCTCCGATTCAAGACACACTATAAATAGGGAGTCAACATATCAGTCAAACTTTTCACTTGTTCGACCGATTGACCGCCTTATTCTCTCTCAAACTTTATCTCTCTGATCTTTGATTTTCATATCTTCTTTGCACAAGAACATTGGATCGTTGGTTAGCACAACCTTTACAATGGCAAAGGTAAGTTTTTCATGCTCTAATTTGTAGAAATTTGATGTTTTTCTAATGATTCTTCATGATGACGTCACTATCGGAGCTAAATTGATAGATCTAGGGAGATTTAGGCTGAATTGACGAAATCTAAGCTTTAGGTTGTGTTCGCAATGGTTATATCTACAGATTTACCGGTTCAATTTGTATCATATCTTGTTAAAATCTAGCAGATCTAAGATTAAAACGTGTCGGCAGTCGGTACTGTTTTTGTTAAATTAATCCTTGATTAGGCCGAGTTAGAACTTGATGAACATAGGGTTGTGATCGCCTCTGTATTCTCTACAAGGATCTATGTTCAATTTGATGATTTGACTGAGAAAATTTTCATGTTCAAGTTTGTTCTTGAAATGAGGTGCTGACCGATCGGACAACAGTTCGATCGGGCGACCACCTAATTCTATACATGATGTTTTGGTAAACTTCTAAGTGTTTTTGCCTAGAAATATGCGCCTAAACTGTTAGAATGTTTGATGCTTTGTAACATGTGTCTTTGTCCATCAATCATGCCATGAATAGGATGGAAATCCGATCGAACAGCATTTGCAATCCGATCAGACAGCCATCTTATTGACATCTCTATGTTGAAATTTGTGCACTCATGTCAAAATTGGCAATCCGAATGGACAGCACATGCAATCCGATCGGACAGCCACTATATGACAAAATCCTTCATCATGCGGCAAGTCGTTCGGACAGCAATGTCATCTGATCGAGCAGCCCTGTTATTCAAATAGTCATGTCTTAAAAACTGTGTAAAGTGGCAATCCATTCGGACAACTTTTGCAATCCGATCAGACAGCTACTAAACGACAAAAACTCTTCAACTGTTTCATGTTTGCCAAAAGTCTTATGGCAACCCGATCGGACAGCACTCCGATCAAGTAGTCATCCAATTCAAAAACACAATCTCATCTAGTTGATTGGTCAAAGGGAATTCTTTTGCATGTCACATGAATCGAGTGGCAACTCGGACGGGTAGCAATCCGATCGAGTGGTCATCCAATTCAAATGTTGTTGACCATGTTGACTTTATTCATTGCACAAGATAGGCCATCTGATCGGACATCAATGTCATCCGATCGGACAGCCATCTGATCTCTCAGTACTATCACGTAGAGAGTATCCCAAGTGTTAGAAAAATTTTTGAATTTTTCAAAAATTTTCATCATCTCTCTTTATGTCCCGAACCTTGTGCATAATGATTTAAAATAAATATTTTGGCAGGGAAAAGGAAAAGACTGGGACAAGGGTCATAACGTCTATTGCTTGCTAGATACAACAAATACAGAGAATACTGTGGTTGAAGAGATAGCTAAGTTTTTAAGAGAGAACGGGATTGGGAAAGCATTAACTGATAAAACCATTGTGTATGAATCTCATGTGAGAACTTTCTGGAACTCAGCTAGATACGAAGAATCTGATAAGTCAATTTATTCTGCTGTAAGAAAGAAGGATGAGAATGGAAAGGATGTGGATTTGGAGATGAAGTTTAATGTTGAAGATCTTAGACGAGTCTTAGACTTAGGTGATAGTGACAATGATCCGACCATCATTCCCGAACGTCTAGCTAAAGGATTATGGTGCAGAATGGGATTCACGGGGAGTATCAATGGAAAGATGATAAAAACGATGTTCTCTAGTGCTTACAGGTTCATGATTCACTGTGTGATACATGCTCTATCTCATAGGAAAGGAGCATACGACGAAGCATCTGATTACATCATGAACACAATCGCATGTCTGATACTGAATAGACCTTACAATGTTTCACAAGTAATTTTTGAATACATGAAAGAAAATATCAAAGTTGGAAGTGAAAAATATATCATGTATCCACGATTCATCATGATGATGATTAATGATCAGTTCAAGGATATTCCAAAGTATAATAGTGATATTTTGGGACTGCGAAACATGACACCTGAAACCATCACTAGACTGACCAAAGGAACTGATGAAAGATTTAAGGGAATGATATGTAAAATCAGCAGGCCAGCATATGTTGCTCCAGAGGATGATAAATGGAGACATGAGAAGAGTGGTTCGGATAATGAAGATCAAAGAATGAGTGAGATGGTTGAAAAGAAAACCAGATGGTGGTTTGTAAGAGATGGAAAGAGAAAGAGAATGCCAAAGACGTCTCCTGCAGTTTCTATTCCAAAGATTGTAGTAAAGGGTATAATGAAAGGGGGGGGGGGGTCATAAGGCAGTTAGAATTTTAAATTGTTACATGTTTCTAATAAATTTGTCAATGCTTGGTTTTGCAGGGCCTTCTGCAGAGCCACAACAAAGATTGGTGGATGAACCAGTGTAGATCCATCAAGCATACCACAAGAAAGAATTGATCTGGCAAAGGTGACATTTGAACAATTTGTACAGCTCAATGAAGTTGCAGGTGCTAATCAGAAAGATCAAAGTTCGAGTGTTCAAGCTGAAGTTGTCAAAGTTGCAGAGCCTGAAGGTGAGGTTCAAGATGATTCTAGTGAAGCAGATTCTGAGGCTACTGAGTCAGAATCAGAATTGGATCCTACAACACTTGGTAGAGGCAAAGCACAGTTAAAGAAGAAGCCAACCAAGAAGCAGAAAGCATCCGATGAGGAGGATTCTACTTATGTTCCACCTAAGGAAAAGAAACTTAGAGCAAAGCGTAAAGCAGTCCAAGCTGGGGTTGTTCCAAGAAGAGTCCGTGCAAGGAAAGGGAGTGCTTATGTACCTGAAAGTCAAGAGGGAAAGAAAGAAAAACATGTTGAAAAGTCAAAGGTTACTGAAGCAGAAAAAAGTCAAAGTGTTGAGATTCCAGAGGTGCAAAGTGTTGCAGTACCTTAGTTTGAAGTTCAAAAGAAGACAGGTGGTGATGATTATGTAGAAATCACGGGGTATAAAGCAGCTACACCACCTCCACCACAAGATCAGCCGATTCCAGATTTTCCTGAATCTTCTCAACAAAGAAATACAGATTTTGAAAATCTGTTTGGAGGTCTTCCACCTGCAACTGGAGTATATAGAGAAGATATTCCAGATGAAGATTACGACATGTTTAACAACGAAGCTGTAAAAGAATTGACGAAGAAAATTGCTGAACTCGAAAAAGAGAAAGCTAAAGCTGAAGCAGAGCGTGACGCTTTAAAGAAGCAGGTTGTAGTGCTGATGAAAACAAGTGATGAAATTAGAATGGTTTTGATAGATCAAGAAGAAAAGTTGGAAAAGATGGAAGATGATAACGCAAAGCTCTTTGATATCATGCAACAAGAAATCTCAGATTTGAATAAAAAGCTGCTAAAGATGAACGATATCGACCAGACATTGAATCAATTGATCAGTGAACTTACTGAAGCATCAGCGAATGAAATGAAAGCTATGAAGCTGGAAATCGAAGCCATGAAAGCTGATAAAGTGATGAAAGATAATCAGCTCAACATGCTATATGCTGTCATGGAAAGTCACCTGAAAATCGATGTTCATGCTGCCTTTAATGATCTTGAAGTCAAAAGAGCTGAGGAACGGAGAATTGAAAGAGAAAGGCGCCTGGCTAAAGAAGCCACACAAAAGAACAAAAGTGTTATTGAGGAAACTCAAGAAGCTGGTGGGTCTTCAAGCCAAATTGATGTGGAAATGGTTGATGCAGAAGCAGATCCTAAGGGATTCATGCTGGTCGGTGAGTCTTCTACTCTGTCCTTTGATCTTAATGAAGTTATTCGTCGAGTACATGTTTTGCAAAAGAAGAAGAAGGCGAAGGAAGTATTGATGTTGAAATGGAAAGAAGAGGAAGAAGTAGAGGAAGAGACACCGAATTTTGTTCTTATTGGTAAAGCGGTTTCAGTTCCTTACAATGTTAAGGAGATTGTACGTCAAATCAAAATTAAAGAAAGGGGAAGAAAAGCTAAGTTAGCTCGAGGAGAAATTGTTGATGATGATTCTGACAAAGAATTGTTTGGTGATGAAGAAGAAGATGAAGATGACAATGAAAATGATGACAAGTCTGATCAGAAAGATGATAAAGATGATAAGGATGATAAAGATGATAAGGGTAATGATGATGATGATCAAGGCTCGTCTGGATTGTTGGTTGAGAATCCTAATGTTGAGCAAAGAATTGATGATTTTCTGAATGATGAAATCAACGAACAAGAGGATGATGATCAGCAAGAAGCCTCCTCATCTAGAAAACAGCACGTTGACCAGGTACTCCTCACAAATCCAACTGTTATTTACTTACATACTCAACATGAGGGGAAGCTCGAGGTTCGGAGGTCCAGAGCAGAAATGTTGGAGGAACTGGGTTTGAATGATGGAAAATTTAAGTTCGACATTGAAGATGAGATACCTCAGTCATCTGAAAATGTATTTGAGACTAGGTACGCTCAGGAAGCTGATCACTACAATGATGTTATTGTTGAAGATGCTTCAGATTCATCCGATGAAGAAACTGATTTTCATTATTTTGGAATTGATGAAACATTTCCTTCTTTCGCGGAAACGTTCAAGGATCGAAACAAAGATGATATTAGGAGAAGAATTGTGGAGAAAGTTTCAACTGAGGGTGTTCCAAAGACAATCCCAAGAGAAAACCTAGCTGAGGAAAGGAAAAAGTGGTTTAAAGTGATGCCGAAAGAAAGGAAGACTCTTAGGGCACTTCAGTTCTTCACTCACAACAAAGACATCTTATGGGGTGACATTTTATCGTTGGGATATCTGGAAGATCTGCAGGTTTATGCAATTCGACGTGAGCAAGGTGTTCAGTACTTCGAATTCCTGTCAGATATCAAAACACTTCTATGGTGGGATGTAGATGAACTTGTGCAGATGAAGAATATAAAGCAATTTTATTGTGGTCTGGATGTGAAAGTACATGATCAACATTTGTGGGATTACATAAAGCAGTAGGCCAAGGTTGGATATCCTGACTGGAAGCCTCAACGACCAAAGCAAATTGTCACAATGTTGGAGAACGGAGAGAAAGATATAACGTTAGATATCAAGCCTCCAAGATGTTTGAAGAACATGCCTCTCAGAGCAATTGAGCAAGATTTTCATGATTTATTCGAAGGGTGGCTGTACAATGAAACGATGGCTGAGGCAGTAATCTCATTGTTCGACAAGTCCACTGGAAAGTCACGAAGAATCAGTATTCTGGATCCGATGTAGCTTGTTAACTGTTCGAAGAAAGACATCGACTGCTTGTTCTACAACAAGATTGTATATGAGAAGAGAAACAAAGAACAAGCATTGCAGTATCAAACAATCGTGGATGTGTGTTTTACCCAAGACATCAACTCAGGAAGATATTGGAAGACGAAATGGAGAGATCTTGAGATTGATGAATTCCTGAAAAGATACAAGCGCAACCAGAAGTTTAAAGAGATTGCTGAAAGAGCAGCTGAGCTTGGCAAGCGCAAGTTGGGAAAACCGATACCAATGGATCAAATGCCAATCGAGAAAGAGGAAAACAAGATTCCCAAATGGGATCGGAAGCGTGATGGTGATCCAGTATATAGAAAATGGTGGATCGAAGAGGGAAGGCATATATGACGAAGAATGTTAGAAGAAAAGGCTGAGCAAAGAAGACAGAGGGCCAAAGAACGAAGGCGTAACAGGAAAGAATGAAGACTATGCTGGAAGGAACTGCAGCTACATCCGAGGGGGAGTCTGTTAGTTCATGCGTCTGTAGCTTCCGCCAGCATTTAGTCGTATTTTGTATGTTTATGCCCTTTGTAGATCAGGAAATGGAACTTGGATGTAAAAGTGTTTGACCTAAGATTGACTTGTTTCGTCCGAACGGATGGACCATCCGATCGGACAGCAGTGTCGTTCGATCGGTCAGCACCTACCATGCTCCTGAGTCTGCCTATAAATACCCCATCAGGGTATGTCATTTAGAACTTTTAACTTCTGCTGATTCTGTTAGAGAACTCTGTCAAGTCTGACTTCTACTGGCACTTGTGTATTTTCATATCAGTTGAATAGAAAGATTAGACGGTGTTTAAGCGTTGAATACTTTGTCGTACATCTGTGATTTGATCCAATGGATTCCGCACATTGATCAAAGTCGATTCATCTAAGTTCTTGACGAACAGATCCTTTACGAGGGACCCAACAACCTTTAGTGTTAATGATTACTGAAATCATATACACTATACCTTGCTTTCGTTCATAACTAGCAACTTTCAATACTGAAATGAATTTCAGTGTCATGCGTGGTTTATCTCCTGTAATCAGAATTATTTCTCCTGTTGGCATACGAATTTCTAAGGAATTCTGGCCACATAGGATTCGAGCATGGTTGGCTATTAACCAATCTATTCCTAACACAACATCGAATCCTGCTAGATTCATAGGTAAAAGGTTTGCTGAGAACTTATGTCCTGAGAGTTCTATTTTTCCTTCCTGCAATACTCTATACTCACAGAGTTTCCGTCTGTCATTTCTACCGTATAAACGTGCCTAAGTTTGGTTAAGGGTTGCTTAAGAGCTTGGCAGAATGAAGTATTTATAAACCTTTGGGTTGCACCAGAGTCAAATAATACTTTTGCGTAAACATCATGCACAAGGAACGTACCAGCTATCACGTCTGGTATCAGATCTGCCTCTTGCGTTGTCAGCTGAAAGGCCCTTGCATTCTTCTTATTAGTTCCATCAGAAGCTTTTGCTTTGTTGTCAGTTGCTTTGACCAATTTAGGGCAATTTGGCTTAAAATGCCTGGCTTCTCCGCAGTTGTAGCAGATCGTCGCTTTCCTCCTGCAGTCCTCTTCTCGGTGCCCCGGTCTTTTGCAGAAATTACAATATTCCTTACAATTTCCGAAATGTTTCCTTTTACAATTTCCGAAATGTTTCCTTTTACAATTTCCGCAAAATGGCAGGGTGGAGGACTGCCCGACTCCCTTTTTCTTGAAGTTACTATTATTATTCACCCGGAAACCTTAGGTAATCTTTTGAGCCAATTCTTTCTTCCTGTTTTCTTCTCTTGTACGAACCAACCCGTCGGTTAAGGTATTGGCTAACTCGACTTCATCGTCGATCGTCCGGGGTCTCGCAGCCTTGACTATGTCGTGAATCTCGCTAATTAATCCCCAATTATAGCGAGAAATAAGTACGGGTTCTGTCGAAGCCAGAGTCGGTACAATTCTAGCATACTCGAAAAATTTCGAAGTATACTCACGACAATTAACATCCACCATTCGGTGGTTCAGGAATTGATTTGTCATCTGTTCCTTTTCATAGGAAGGAAAAAATTTCCTTTCTACCAATTCTTTAAACTCCTCCCAACTAATGTCATAGGCCACGTCACTTCTTTTAGCTTGCAGCACTGTGTTCCACCATTCTAAAGCTTCTTCTTTGAAAAGATGGGATGCATACATGACCCGGTCTTCTTCTGCGCACTTACTTATTTTGATCACAGCTTCCGTCTTTTCTAACCAATGAAGTGCAGCAGTGGCTCCTTCATTTCCTGCAAATTCGTTTGGTTTGCAGGCGAGGAATTCTTTATAAGTGCAACCAATTGTCATTACTTTCATTTTCTTAAGTACTGGGGCTTGAATTACATTATTATTATTGTTGTCTTCGTTTACACTATAACTGAAATTATCGTCGCGAGAGCATTTGCTATTATGGGTTTTGGAAGGTTCTACGGGATTTTTAGCAGCAGCCACAATTGCTAGGATAGCATTGGCTATACCTTGAGCAACTATATTTTCTATATCCTCTCTATTGAGAAAACCTTCTTGATTATTTGTTTCGGATTGATTAACTTTATTTTCTGGTTGGTTTACTGCGTCGGCCATCTGAATTATTAACAATATACACGGATTATTGTCACAAAATAGATAGCAACTAAACACAATAGGGCAATCACAACCATAATTAAGTCAGCACATATAACCAAAATCGTCGACAATGCGACATTTATATTTTTATATATGTTTATGCATCCATACAAACCAGATATTTACAGATGTTTTATTTTAGTATTATTATACAATATTATATATTATTTTATTATTATTATTATTGTTATTGTTATATATATAAATATATATATATATATTATTTTTTCCACATATTAGTATTACACAGACTAACTATACTATGGTTAATTGTCTTAAAAAACGAAACTCCCGTTCGTCGTACTTCCAGGAGAGGTTTTCTCCTACAGCCCGGATCCGGTTTCCTGCATCCATCAGCTCTTCACCGTAACGGCGTAGTTCAGCAACATTTTCTGGGTTCATGGGTGGAAAGGAGCAGGGGTTGGGTCAGGCTGTGGGAAGTACACATTTGGATTATTCATGAAGTTTTGGAAGTGCCAGTCGCTAGTCCACCATTCTTCCATTTGACCTGAAAGAGGTTGGGGGTTAACAATAGGTTCAGGGATGGCAGGTTCCAAGTTGACAGGGAGTTCCGATTGAGCAGGAAAATTCAGAAGGGTTTCATCAGCTGGGCCGAAAAGGTCACAGTTTGCCAGTTTTCTATCTAGCTCCTCCCAGAGTGGTAAAGTTGGAGCTTGGCCAAAACTCTCTCCCACTTCTTTCTCTTTTCCCTTTGGATCACCAGTTTTCTTCACTTTTTGAGCCGCAGGTTTCTTCCTTCTCCCTCTTTTCCAATCTAAAAGCCTTCTTCTTTTCTTGGGTTTGGGCTTTTCCTGGGATTGAAACACTAGTGGCTCATCTGCATCAATGTGATATCCGGCTTGGTTCCCGGTAGCTTCCATTTCAGTGCAATGTATTGAGAGGTTTTGGGGAGCCTCAGATAACTCACTCATGCTGTTAGTCACACATAAGGAAACACAAAAGTCCAAATTAAATTTTAAATTATTGCAATTAAATATTCACAAAAGCACAAAAATTCGTATTTAAAAAAAATTAAGTATTTTTCAAATACTTAAATGGGCTTAAACCAGTGGCTCAGATACCACCTTTTTCTGTCACGGCCCTCGACCCGTTTTGCCGGTTCGGAAGCCGCGGGACAGAAACCCTATGGTATTGGTGTTTATTTGGCAACGAAAACTTTTAACAGGATCGTTTAAAATGGAAAACACCTGATTATTTTATTATTAATATCGGGACAAACTCCGTATTTTAGAGTAAAGGAATTTCACTGGGAAATTCCCTGATTACAGAAAACATGTTTATTTGTTTACTGAGCAACTTCATTCAAGCTGGAGTGCTACGCGGCAGTTTTCCTTGTTCACAGTAAATCACCTGAAACATGTTTTAAAAAGATTTTATCAGCGGTAAATACTGGCGAGTGCATTCTATTTTATACAAAAAGACTCGTTGCTATAATTTACAGTATTAAGAGCGATTACAATTGTGTCGCAACCCCCGAACCCTGCCTCGGGAGGCGGGCGACTGCGGCCTACTCAGATATGGTGGTATCGGTGTTTTTCATTATTTGGTAGCGGAATTTTTCATCAGGACCGTAGTTAGGAAATATTTTATCAGAGTAAAACACCACATTTTTATAATAATAACCATCTTGGGATAAAACCCAGTTTTCATTACAAAAAGGTTTATAGGGATAAACCCTAATTTATTGAATAAAACATCTTTCTTTATTAGGTAACTTTTATAGTCACATTTTTCCAAGCCTTCAGTGCTCTCCAGCTGGCTTCTATTTGCCTTTCACATTTTGTTACCTGAAACGCGTTTAAAAACATTTTGTCAGTGGGAAATACTGGTGAGTGAATTCCAATTTAATCAAGACAGGTTTTATCCTTGTACAGTATTGAGGGCAATCAGCAATTACATTTTTTTATTATTCTACCTTAATTACCACCCACGGTACTGTCGACCCGACTTGTGGTCATGTTACTACTCACAGTGTAGTAACAAATTTTGTATACAAAACCCCAACATACCGACGATAATTGTAGAATTACAAATACTCAATCACTGTTTAATTTAAATGTAAAGCATTGAGGTTTTGTAAAACAATTTGCAAAAAGGTTTGCACAAAAGGAGATTACTCACATTGCTAGTTTAGACTTTTCCTGGTGTTTTTCCTAGCTATAATCTATTAATTAAACAATGCACACACGTTAGTATAATAACCCAATATTTACATTAGTTATACCCTCCCCGGGACAGAACTCCAACGACTACGTCGGGCAGAACCTCGACAGTTGTTACAGAGCACTAGATCAATCGGGCGGCGTATCTAATACATAACCGGGGGTTATAATACTTACAACGAGGCAGAACTACGCTATTTATGAGGTATTTCACCCGAATATTATGTCTATTCTATAGAAATTGAGAGAGATTCACGAGATTTGAGCGACGAAAATGAACTGCCGATGCTCCCAATTTATAGGAGCTGATTTTGGTTTGCCACGCCTCGCGTAAGCCGAAGGCTTAGCCTTCGCGGCCCGCGACGTAGACTATGTAGGGCCTAGCTTGGTCGACTCAGTATACTAGACCCAACACGTTTGTGATACGTGGCGGCACCGGGTGCGCTTTGATCTTGAGCTGTCGCGGCCCGCGTAAGACGAAGAGGTGGTCTTCGCGGCCCGCCAGAAAACATTAAAAATTGTTTTTATTTGTTTTAATTAAATAAAATTAAAGGTATTTAGGGCTGTTATACGTATACGGGGTGTATTTTAAGGCGTATAGGGATATTCTAATTTTTTTAGGAGTGTCGGTAAATAATTTAGGAGGTTTGTTATATCCTCCCCACCTTGTTTTCGAACTCGTCCTCGAGGTCTACTGGAACAGGTGTGGATATTTCCTCTGCATTTCAGATTCAAGCTCCCAAGTGTACTTGGTCCTCTTTTAGAATCCCATTTTACTTTGACTAGAACTAATCTCTTGTGTTTGAGATTCTTGACTTTCCTGTCTTCAATCTGTAGAGGCTTCTCTACAAACTTAAGTTTTTCATTTACCTCTATATCCTTAAGAGGTACCACTAATGATTCATCGGCTAAACACTTTTTGAGATTACATACATGAAATACATCATGTATTCCTGCCATTTCTTCTGGCAGTTGTAGCTGATAGGATACTAGTCCTATTCTTCTGATAATCTTAAAAGGTCCAACATACCTGGGGCTTAGCTTTCCCCTTTTGATGAATCTGACTACTCCTTTCCAAGGAGAGACTTTCAATAACACCTTGTCGCCTACCTGGAATTCCAACGGCTTTCGCCTGTTGTCAGCATAACTCTTCTGTCGATCACGTGCTGCTTTCAGTCATTCCTTGACTTGAATTATTTTGTTTTTTGTTTCTTGTACTATTTCTGGCCCAGACAGTTGCTTTTCTCCAATTTCTGCCCAACAAACTGGAGTTCAGCACTTTCGTCCATAAAGTGCTTCGAATGGCGCAGCATTGATACTGGTATGATAGCTGTTATTGTAGGAAAATTCTATTAATGGTAAGTGATCGTCACAATTTCCTCCGAAATCAATTACACAAGCTCTAAGCATATCTTCCATTGTCTGAATTGTCCTTTCGTTTTGTCCGTCCGTTTGTGGATGATAAGCGGTGCTTAGATTCAGTTTGGTTCCCATTGCTTTTTGAAAACTTGTCCAAAAATGAGAGGTAAAACGGCTATCTCTATCAGAAACAATTGATAAAGGAATTCCATGTAATGAAACTATTTCATTTACATATGATTTGGCTAACTGTCCCATACCAAATGTTTCCTTCATTGGTAGGAAATGAGCAGACTTGGTTAGTCTATCCACAATCACCCAGATTGTGTCATTACCTTTTCGTGTCTTGGGTAATTTGGTAACAAAGTCCATTGTTATCAATTCTCATTTCCATACAGGCATTTCCAATTGCTGTAATAAACCTGAGGGTTTCTGATGTTCAGCTTTGACCTGTGAACATGTTAGACACTTAGCAACATAGGCTGCTATATCCTTTTTCATTCCAATCCACCAGAAATTCTTTCTTAAGTCTTGATACATTTTATCACTTCCAGGATGTATCGTATATTTAGACTTATGGGCTTCTTCTAATATTCAGTGGCGTAGGTTTCCTAGTTTAGGTATCCACATTCTTTTCTTATGGAATCTCCAAATTCCATCTGTTCCTTGTTCTAATTCCTTAATCATACCTTTTAATATTTCAGTATCATCCTTGATAACTGATTCTTGTACTTCTCTAATATGTTCATTTAAATCTATCTGCAGATTTAATTTAAGAGAACGTACTCTTTTTGGCTTTTATGATACTTTTGACTTAAATCATCGGCTACTACGTTGGCCTTTCCTTCATGATACTGGATATTACAATCATAATCGCTAAGAAATTCCATCCAGCGTCTTTGTCTCATATTCAGCTCTTTTTCCCAAAAATGTACCTTAAACTCTTATGATCAGTGAAGACAATGAATTTATTTCCATATAAATAGTGTCTCCAAATCTTAAGGGCAAAAATTATAGCTCTTAACTCTAAATCATGTGTTGTATAATTTTCTTCATGATTCTTAAGTTGTCTAGAAGCGTATGCTATAACCTTTTGGCGTTGCATCAACACACATCTATAACCTAACTTAGAAGCGTCACAATAGACTTCAAAGTCTTCCGTTCCTTCTGGTAATGCTAGTATGGGTGCGTTGGTTAATTTTTGCTTAAGAATTCTAAAGGCTTCTTCTTGTTTTGGTCCATATTCAAACTTAACAGACTTACAGGTTAGCTTAGTCAAGGGAATGGCTATTCTGGAAAAATCTCGGATGAATCGTCTATTATAACCGGCCAATCCTAGAAAACTTCTAACCTCTGTTGGTGACTCAGGGACTTCCCATTTAGTAATTGCCTCAATCTTTGTGGAATCCACATGAATTCCTTCATGATTGACTAAATGTCCAAGAAATTGCACTTCTTCTAACCAAAATTCACATTTCAAAAATTTAGCGTAAAGCTTTTCTTTTCTCAGTAATTTTAAAAGTGTATGCAGATGCGCTGCATGTTCCTCTTGACTCTTAGAGTAAATTAGAATATCATCTATAAACACAATTATGAATTTATCCAAATATGGCTTACATATTCGGTTCATCATGTCCATAAATGCGGCTGGGGCATTGGTTAAACCAAATGGCATGACAGTAAATTCATAATGGCCATACCTTGTTCTGAATGCAGTCTTAGGAATGTCCTCTTCCTATACCTTTAATTGATGATATCCTGAGCGTAAATCGATCTTTGAGAAAAATCGAGCTCCTGGTAGTTGATCAAACAGATCATCGATTCTCGGTAATGGGTACTGATTTTTAATCGTGACCTTATTCAATTCACGGTAATTAATGCACATACGCATTGATCAGTCTTTCTTTTTGACGAACAAGATCGGTGCTCCCCATGGCGATGAGCTTGGCTGTATGAATCCTTTCTCCAACAGTTCGTCTAACTGTTTCTTTAATTCTTGCATTTCTGCAGGTGCCAAACGGTAAGGTGCTTTGGCAATTAGTGCTGTTCCTGGTAGCAGATGAATTCTGAATTCGACTTCTCTGTCTGGCGGTAGTCCTTGTAATTCTTCTGGAAATATATCTGAAAATTGAGATACTACGAGAATATCTTTTAATTCTTTTCCTTTAGTGTGAATGATTATGGAAATCATATACACTATTGACACTTTTCTTGCACAGCTTGCAGTTTTCATCACAGAGATGAATTTTGTGTGTCTAGTTGGCTTATCTCCTTTAATTGTGATCTTTTCACCTTTTGGTGAATTTACTTGAATTCACTTTTGATCACATAGAATACTGGCCTTGTTGGCTCTTAACCAATCCATTCCTAATACAACATCAAATCCTGCCAGATTCATTGGGTAAAGATTTGCAATAAACTTTTGATTTAACATTTCTATTCTTGCTCCCTGCAAGAGTTCAGAAATTTTAATGGTTTTTCCATTTGCTGTTTCTACCAAACATTCTTATTGGAGTTTAGTTAACGGTTGGTTGAGAAGTATGCAAAATGAAGTATTAATAAAACTTTGGTTTGCACCAGAGTCAAATAATACTTTAGCAAAAACGTCATTAACTAAAAACGTACCGGCAATCACATCAGGGATCATCTTTGCTTCTTCTGCAGTTAGAACAAATTCTCTAGCATTCTTAGTACTCTTGTTGTTCATGACTAGCGCTAGTTTAGGACAGTTTGGCTTAATATGCCTTTTTTCTCCACAGTTGAAGCATACTCCATTACTAGGTTTCTTCCTACAATCTTCTTCCTTGTGTCCTGGTATCCTGCAGTAGTTGCAGTAAGTGGAGCATCTCCTGAATGCTTTTTCTTACAGGCTTTATAGTAAGGTGTAGAGGTAGAACCTATGTTTTTCCCACAGTTGGAATTATCGTAGCAAAATTCCTGGGAAGCCTTTGAGCTAGGTTCCTTCTCTGGTTTTCTTCTTGTGTACGTACCAGTTCGTCAGTCAAGGTATTTGCTAGTTCTACAGCTTCTTCTATAGTTAGTGGTCTAGCTGCCTTGACTACATGTCTAATTTCACTGATTAATCCCCAGATGTAATGAGAGATTAATACTGGTTCTTGTGATGCTAGGGTTGGCACTATTCTAGCATATTCAAAAAATGTAGTAGTGTAACCCTTACTATCTACTCTAGTCATTCTAAGGTTTAAGAATGTATTAGCTATTTTCTCCTTTTCATTGGGTTGACAGAATTTCCTTTCCACCATATTCTTAAACTCAGTCCATTCCATGTTATAGACTCTGTCACTTCCTCTAGATTGGAGGATAGTGTTCCACCATTCTAAGGCTGAATTCTTAAACATATTGTAGGCAAACATGATTTTATCTTCTTCTGCACACTTGCTTATTTTCAAGACTGCCTCAGTCTTTTCTAACCAGCGTAGAGCTACAATGGCTCCTTCATTGCCCAAGAATTCCATTGGTTTACAGGACCAGAATTCTTTATAAGAGCAACCATAAGACATGGTTCTTCTTCTTTTTGGAATGGGCACTTGAAGTATTGGTCCATTGTTTACGCTGTGTTCTGGTTCAGTAGGTGGTCGTTTACTTCCGCTATTACTGTTATTATTATCCGCTTTTCTAACATGTTGGATAATAGATGGCAGAGCATCTCTAATTCCTTGGGTTACTATGTGTCGAATGGCACTGTTATTTATCTGATTTTCATTATTCTGGTTTTCCCGATTTGCATCGTTGGCCATCTGGATTTTAAACATTTACCAAGTATTAATATCACGAAACAATCTTAAATGCGAATAATCACACAACAACACATTGATCCAAAATCGTCGTCATTGCGACCTTTACTCTATTTTATATTATGCATCTATATCTATTACAAATACAACCAAAATTTAAATTACAATACTAGTATGCATCAATAATTATAAGATTATCTATTCTAGTTTGATTTTATTATTATTATTATTATTTTTATATATTTATATATATATATATATATATATATATATATATATATCTTTTCAAACATACACACATACATATATTTAATTATTATTATTATTACTACTGATAGGGGTTCATCCGGTATTGCATGTTACGCTCGTCATATTTTCAGACGAGTCTTTCCCCTATCTGTCTCATCCTTTCACTTCCTTCTAATATCTCCTCACCAAAGGTGAGGAGTTCCTGTATGTTCTCAGTACTCATGGGTGGGGCTGGGGCTGGTATTGGGTCAGGAAACTGGGGCATCGGTTCTTCATTAGGGTATGGGTTCTCTAGAATTTCCCATATGTATTGATCATTATCAAAGTATGGGTCTAGAGGGTCAAGGTCTGGGTAGGGGCCTACTAGGTTTTGCATAGGTTCGTCTTGTGGGTAGAGTGCTATTTGGTTTGGCATGGGCTCCTCCTCTAGTGGGTAGCGTTGTTGGTAATCCCTATGGTCGTCAAACCACGGGTCATAGTCTGGAGGATGGGGTGCTGGTATTCTAGGGATTTCAGCTGGGTCTAGGTCAGGAAGTAGGTTCTGGTCAGCTGGGTCAATCTCTACTTCCATGGATTGTGTTGGGAACAATTGTAGTGGCTGTGGTGCTATGAGTTGTTCTAGGTTTGGGTCGGCAGCTGTGGTTGCTAGTAAGTGGAAGTTGGTCAGTCTCCTATTGATTATATCCCGTGTTTGAGCGTTCATTTCCCTATTCGCGGCTGCTAAAGCTCGCTGCTGCTGAAGTTTTCTCATCCTCTTTCTACGCTCATGAGCTCCTCTGCTGAACCATCCTCTCTTCTTCGGAGGGAATGGTTCTTCAGATTGTGCCTTGAACACGAAAATCCCTTCTTCGGTATCAGCCGAATACCCCGAGGGGGTAGGCTGCGAAGAGGTTCCTTCCTCCCTAGGAGAGTTGGACAGTTGACGGTAAGCATCCGAGGGTCCTTGATCACTCATACTGTAAACTAACAAATTGTCAAATAACACAAAATAATAATCTACACGTATGCACATAGTGTCATTGATTATTTCTTAACAAAATTTATAATTTCAATGTCAGCAGAACACCTCTTTGGCAAAAATCAGTGGCTAAGCTCTGATACAACCTTCTGTCGCAACCCCCGACCCCTGCCTCAGGAGGCGGGCGGCCGCGGCCTACTCAGAGATGGTGGTATCGGTGTTTAACATTATTTGGCAGCGGAATTTTTCATCAGCACGGTAGTTAGGAAATATTTTACCAGAGTAAAACACCACATTTTCATAATAATAACCATCTTGGGACAAAACCCGGTTTTCATTACAAACAGGTTTATAGGGATAAACCCTAATTTATTGAATAAAACATCTTTCTTTATTAGGTAACTTTTATAGCCACATTTTTCCAAGCCTTCAGTGCTCTCCAGCTGGCTTCTATTTGGCTTTCACATTTTGTTACCTAGAACGTGTTTAAAAACATTTTTTCAGTGGAAAATACTGGTGAGTGAATCCCAATTTAATCAAGACAGGTTTTATCCTTGTACAGTATTGAGGGCAATCAACAATTACATTTGTTTATTATTCTACCTTAATTACCACCCACGGTACTGTCGACCCGACTTGTGGTCATGTTACTACTCACAGTGTAGTAACAAATTTTGTATACAAAACCCCAACATACCGACGATAATTGTAGAATTACAAATACTCAATCACTGTTTAATTTAAATGTAAAGCATTGAGGTTTTGTAAAACAGTTTGCAAAAAGGTTTGCACAAAAGGAGATTACTCACATTGCTAGTTTAGACTTTTCCTGATTATAATATATTAATTAAACAATGCACACGCGTTAGTATAATAACCCAATATTTACATTAGTTATACCCTCCCCGAGACAGAACTCCAACGACTACGTTGGGCAGAACCTCGACAGCCGTTACAGAGCACTAGATCAATCGGACAGTGTATCTAATACGTAACCGGGGGTTATAATACTTACAACGAAGCAGAACTTCGCTATTTAGGGAGGTATTTCACCTGAATATTATATCTATTCTACAGAAATTGAGAGAGATTCACGAGATTTGAGCGACAGAAATGAACTGCCGATGCTCCCAATTTATAGGAGCTGATTTTGGGTTTGTCGCGCCCCGCGTAAGCCGAAGGCTTAGCCTTCGCGGCCCGCGACGTAGACTATCTAGGGCCTAGCTTGGTCTACTCAGTATACTAGACCCAATTCGTTTGTGACACGTGGCGGCACCGGGTGCGCTCTGATCTTGAGCTGTCGCGGCCCGCGTAAGACGAAGAGGTGGTCTTCGCAGCCCGCCAGAAAACATTAAAAATTGTTTTTATTTATTTTAGTTAAATAAAATTAAAGGTATTTAGGGTTGTTATACGTATACGGGGTGTATTTTAAGGCGTATAGGGATATTCTAATTATTTTTAGGAGTGTCGGTAAATAATTTAGGAGGTTTGTTATAAATTGCCCCTATCTTATAATTATCTGGTCCAGTTGTCACTCGACCGGATCTGTGACTGTGGTCATATCACTATTAGGTATTGTCACCCAAAAGTGACGTGTATCATGAATTAGGCGCCCC